>JABUQX010001339.1:17500-25000 GCA_015478945.1 Trachelipus rathkii
TAAACTTGTTCATTGCATGCTATAGACTTATTATACTACATTCTTTCGCAAACCTAAAATAATATCATCTTCTCTATTCTATCTATAAATATTTATTATTAGATCTATTAAAATTTACAGCATCAAGCGTTGGATCATTTTGGCACAGTCTTTATGACGGACTTTAAACGTCTTCTAAATTTGAGCAACGTCAATAACAATGTAACTGAGAATCAAATTGAAGGATGATTTAAATGTGCCTACCATATTGATAATGGTAACTTTTCTTAAGATTTTCAAGGAATAACAACAGCAGGATGGTATTTCAACTTGCTTGTAGTAGTTAGACGAATGGTGTTCAGATATTGGGAGATATGTTAAACTTTCAGTCACTTACGTTAATATATATATACGTTAATATATATATATATATATATATATATATATATATATATATATATAGTATATACACATATATATGCATATATATTATATATTACTAGTATATATATATAAATATATAATAATATATATATATATATATATGGTGAATGTTTCATGAATGCAACTCATGCATTGCATGCCTACAAATCTCCTTTTGTAATATTAAGTAATTAATTAATTTTTAATTTAAAGTGTGTATCAATGCTCATACATATTTATGCCCATTTATTTCTAATTAAGAAAAACAAATATCGTACCTCTCTTTTTAATTTTTTTTAAAAAAGGAAAAAGTTACAAAGAATAATTGATGATATTTGAATTAAACAATTCAAATTTATAATTAACCATTCATTCTTCGTGTTGTTTTTTTTCTGTTTATTTTTATTTTTTTTTTATTTATTTATTTATTTATTTATTTTTTAAATGGTATCTTTAGATACGTCAATCTTTAAGTAAAGATAAGGTTTCTACAATCAGAAATACAGTAACTGATTTATAATATAATGGTTTTTTTTTCTTTAGTAAGGATTTTTATCAAAGATTCAAACTAATTTTTAAAAAAAGGAAGAATAAGGCATGCAATAATACATGTTGCATATTAGTGATATTTTGCACGTTAGCGTACGATTAGTAGATAATGTAACTCCATAATTAGCGTAATCTTCGTGCGCGAATCTTTGTATATATATATATTCATTATAATATATATATATATATATAAATATATATATATATATATATATTATATATATATATATATATATATATATTTACGTATATATTTATTATATATATAAATGAAAAACTGGATTAAATATATATTGCAGGATAGGTATAGAATTTAATGTTATATACTATAAATATATATATATATATATATATATATAAATAATATAATATATATATATATATGATATATATATACATATAATACGTATATATAAGTATATATTAAAGTATATAATAATATAATTTCCCACTTTAATTGACAAATTATTTAAAAAACTACTAACGATGAAAATTCAAACCTTCTCCACCTATATATTCTTGCTAATAAAAGTATTCTTATATGAAAATTACCGTGTTTCAGGAAGAATTAGTTACGTAAAAATTATAGAAGAATTAACATTCTATTGAATACATCTTTCCCCACAATTTAATGTTTAAATAATTTCAAATGAAATAGGATTGATGAAACATTTAAGGTGATGCTGAAGGTATCTTTGTGAACTACATATGCTAATTAATATAAATGTGGATAGCTGTGATGCTTCTACATAGGAAAGACCATTAGATGTCTCTCCACACGAATTGCTGAAGAAAGGGGGGAAGTGGCGGTATCGTCAGTAGAATCTTTAAAGTACAGATCTCCTTCATTCCCCTAATTCGCCTCGCCATTTATAATCGATGCTTTGCAGTTTAATCATAATATATGTTGTCAAAATTCAAATTTTAGACGCATAGGATGAAGTTGAAGTTTTGGAATCTTTATATATTTGAACATGAAGCCCTGCCTGAATGAACAATCTACGAATTAATTCATTTAAACATCCTAAGTGAAGTTGATTGTCTATTTTGTGACTTCTTCTAACTATTTAGTAATTTTTATTTTTTTTACCAAAAAGTGAAGCAGCACTTCTATTATTATTTATATAATTTAAACTGGTTCTATTTGTTTATATCATTATGCATTCAGCCTTGAAAATGGGTGTTTTGTAATAACCTCGAACTAGTCGGTACTTTAAATAAATTTAAAATGTTTAAGATCGTTCTAATTATTTTTATTTATATATATATTATAATATTATATAATAAATATATAATATAATATATATATAATATATAAATTATATATAATATATATATATTATAATTATATATATATATATATAATATAATATATATATATATTATATATAATATATATGTATAATGAGTATATATCCATAATTAGTGTAATTCATCGCGCGAATCTTTTGGCATATATAATATAGATATATATATATATAGTTAGTATATATAATGAATATAATATATATATATATAATATATTATATATACATATAGTATATAACTATAATAGTAATATGTTATATATAATCTATATAATCATAGTATATATATATATTATGTAATCTTTTTTTATTATTTTTTATTAATATTAATTACATGCTTAATGAGAATATTAGTTCAAATCGAGTAAGCTCATTTTATTTTAAAGAGTGAAAAAAGTTTTGATATATTGGGTAAACTTATTCCGAAGTACTGAGATTCTAAAATCCAATAAAATATGCACGCAAAATGTTTTTGCAAATAATTTTATCACCCTTGTGGTATATATATATATTAGTAATATATAAATATATATATATATCATATAATAATAAATATAATATATATATATATATATACTATATATATAATATAAATATATAAATATATATAATATATATTATATATTATTCTATAATATCCTAATAAAATATAAGAGATAAATTTATATATATATAAATATATATGCTTGAATTTAAAAGTGTAGTTATATTTATTATTATATAGTTATATATAATATATATATATATATATTAATATATATATTAATATATAATAATAATTATAAATATATACTATATAATATAATATATATAATATATTATAAATATATATATTATATATAGATATATAGTATATATATATATTATAGTAATATCATGGGAGAGCTTTGAGGAATAAAAAGGATTGAGCCGTAAGAGGAATGCCTGAGGGGGAGGAATGCGAGTTGGCAGAGGCAAGACGGTTGTATAACAGGAGTGAAAATGGCGGTTTTTTTTAGGGGGTATGGTTGTGGGCCTTTGCTAAGGATGAAACCACACATTGTGCCAAGTACTCACAGTGATTGTCACTCGCAGCTCGTGAAACCTCAGGTGAATTTTTCTCGACTGCGACGAGTTCTCACATGGGTATATAAGGGGACGGTAAAGAGTGGGCTTCTTTTCGATTGCCTCATGTTCTATCTACTTTCTGGTTCCGTTGTATGTACACGCCTCTCACCCCGTAATTCTGGGATTGAGATACGATAATATATATTATAATATATGTATATATATATTATACAACATATAATTATTCTATATATATATATATATATATAATTGTTATAGTATATAGTATTAATATATATATATATATTTATCATCATAATTTATATATAATATATATTATATAATATATAATATATATATAATATATAATATATATATATATATATATATATATAAGGTAAAATATATATATATTTAATTTATAATATATATATATAATATATATATATATATATATAAGTAATATACTAATATATATATTATATATATATATATATATATTATTCATATAATATATATTATATAATAGTTATATATAATATATATATATATTATATTATATATATGCAGTAAAGAGTATTTCGCAATGAAATGTTTTATTCGTTTTCAAATAAGGTCAAACTCGCATTGCTTCTGAGGTCATACAGGTCACCTGATACCTCCTCTTTAGTACGAGATGTGTTGGGAAGAAACTGTTTAAATTGTAAACTAATATAGTATATATATATATAATATATAATATAATATATATATATATATATATATATAATAAAATATTATATGATTATATATATAATATATATATATTATATATTATTAATTATATACTATCTCAAATATGTTTTTAACCTATCGTTTCATGGTAAATTTGATACGCTTTTCATGGTTAGATTATTTCTACAAGAAGCTCTTTTCATCAATAAATAATTAATCTGGCATATCATCAAAATTTCTTAGTGATAAAAGTATATATTGGTTACTGCTTATCTGTTAAAAAAAGGAAACACAAATTCGTTAATGTGTTTTGTATGAGTTTGCTTTTTTATACTAGTATAATTTTATACTAGTATACTAGTGCTAGTAATTATACTAGTACCATACTAGTACTAGTATGTTTTTATACTAGTACAGTAATATATATATATATATATAATATATAGATATATTATCATAAATATATATATATATTTATAATATAATAATATAATATATATTATATATAATATATATATATATAATATATATATAATATAAATATATATATATATATTTATTATATAATTAATAATATATATATTATAATATTATATATATAAGATATAACTATATATATATATATAATATATTTATATATATTATTAAAGATAGGTTTTTATCAAAACTTGTGTAGCTTACTAAGTATGAGTGTATTGGTTGGTTGTATATAATATATATATATATTATTAATATATATATATATATAAAATAATATATATATATATATAATATAATTATATTATATATATATAATATATATATATAATATGTATTTGTGGTAGACATTTAATAGAAAAAAAGGATACCCCGCACAATACGAATTAAGGGTGGGAGAAATAGATAATCAAAATCAAGCGCTGATATCCTCCGGATCCAGCGAAGTATTTAAGAGAGAGAGAGAGAGAGAGAGTAGAGAGAGAGAGATGAGAGAGAGACGAGAGAGAGAGAGAGAGAGAGAGAATGCTACGTTTAGGAACGTATTCAGACTTTACCACTGAAATACAAGAAACTAAAGAAAGAACGTAAGCTATGTTGTAGTCTTCTAGATAATTGCTTACAATATATTTCAGCACAGAATTATGGGATTTGTATGATATGGAAAAGAGGAATGAACAGTAAAGTAAACCAGATAGAATCCCATGTGGTCAGTATTCGAGTGTGTAATTACTTAGGGTCAACTCCTCTCTCTCTCTCTTCTCTCTCTCTCACCACTTCTCTCCCTCTCTTCCCCTCTCGTTGCTCTTCTCCCTCACGCACTTTCGTCACTCACTGCTCACTCACCTCACTCACTCACTCACATCACGTCACTTCACTCACTCACCTCTCTTCCTCTCTTTCTCCTCTGCTCTCTCCTCTCTCTCTCCGTCGTCTCTCTTCTCTCTCTTATATATACTAATATATATAATAATATATATATATAATATATATAAATATATATTATATAGTATATATATATTATATATATATATATATATTATATATATATATATATTATAGTATATAATATATATATATATATATATATATTATATTATATATAATATATATATATATATTATATTAATAATATATGATATATAATTATTATATACTATATATCTATATAATAATTATATATATTTAATAAATAAATATATATATATACAATATATCTATAAATATATTATATATATACGTATATATCTATAATATATATTAAATACTAATAATTATATATATATATATTCATATCTATAAATATATATATAATATAAAAGTAAATACTGATATATATAATTATATATAATTATATATAGATATATATTTATAAATATATATATCAAAATAGACTATATACATAACATTTTTTATATAAATATATAAATAATATATCAAAGTAATATATACATATATATTAGTATATATATATATATAATTATAACTATATATCATATATATATATAGTATAAGTATATATAATTATATTATATATATATATTATGATATATAATATAATTATATATATATATAATATTAATACTATAATATATAGTATATAGTATATATATAGAATAATTATATATATAATATATATATATATATATATATATATATATATATATATAGTATAAATATATAATATAAATTATTAATATAATATTATATAATATATAATATATATATTATATTATAATATATATATATAATATATATATATATATAATATATATATATATAATATATTATATATATATGATAATATATATTATATATAATAAATATATATTATAACTATATAATATATATAATATATATAATATATATATTATATATTGATATATATATATATATTTATATATATTAATATATATATATATATATTATTATAATACTATATATTATATATATAATGAATAATATATTATATATATATATATATATAATAGTATATATATATATTATATATATAAATTATATATAAGTTGAATTGAAAAAAATACAATAAATCTGTCGCCTAAATCCTGAAGTCTTTCATAAGTAAATGTTACAAAAGGTTTGAATGTTCACGTTCTTTTAAAGTGAGTTTTGTAAGTAAGTGTTAGGTTTATTGCTTAATCATTTTCAGAAAAGTGCTTTCCAGCTTGCCTATGCGTCCTCGCAATGCAAAACTTGATAATTACATACTCTTAATAAATATTCACGCGCGCTTCACACACGACGCACAACACACACCACACACATGCACGCATATATATATATATATGTATAGATATATATCGTATATATATATATAAAACGTATACTTAAAGCTTTTAGAAAGAAAAAAGAAAGATATAAATGTGTATGTGTGTGTGTGTGTATGTATATACTTTAAAAAATTATCTGGGAGAAAAATGTTTGGCACGCTCATGCAAACTGCCCTTATTCTAGAAGGTGCATCTTCTCATGTTATTGCTAACTGTGGCCCGGGCGATGGTCCTCCAGACTCCTAGTCCTTTGCCTCTCTTCTCAGTTAGTTGCCCTATCGTTTGTGTCACGTATATATAATATAGTATATGATATATTATATATATATAATATATATATATATATATATATATATATATAGAATATATATATTATAGTATATATATTAATTAGTATATATATATATATATACTATTGGAAGGGCGTGGGGTTAAGCGTTGAATTGTTTTTGGAAAAGTCCAAAATACTTCGAAAAATAATTGTGTTAAATTATATTCGGTAGACAGAATCTCTGCATATAAAGCCATAAATCTTTATCATAATTCAGCCAGCCTCTTTAAACCTTCAGAATATTTCCACTTGCTTACTCCCTTTAATATATATATATAATATATATATATATAATCATATATATATATATTAATATATATAATATATATATATATATTAATATATATATATATATATAAATATAATATATATATATATATAT
>JABUQX010001339.1:37500-45000 GCA_015478945.1 Trachelipus rathkii
TTTTTATTATTATTATTATTATTATTATTATTATTATTATTATTATTATTATTATTATTATTATTATTATTATTATTATTATTATTATTATTATTATTATTTTATTATTATTATTATTATTATTATTTTGTTATTGTATTATTATTATATTATGTTTATTATTATTGAGTTTATGTTTGGATTATGATTATCATTTATCATTATTCATTATCATTATCATTATCATTATCATTATCATTATCATTATCATTATCATTATCATTATTATTATTATTATTATTATTATTATTATTATTATTATTGGGTTAAATGTTTTTAGGAGTGTTGAATAATTTATTTATTAAGTTCAAATTTTCTATAAAAGTTGAAAAATTTGAGCATGGGTAGTGAGAAGTGATTTATTCACATTTTTTGAATACAATTTGTAGCCTATGGTAATATTCTTTCGTCTTTTTGTCATTCGATAGAGTAAACCCATAGAGTACGGCGTCTTCTTCACATGAACAGTGTGATATCAGGGCGTATGCTTCTATCCTATGTATTTATACCTTAAAAAGTATTTTGAAATATCATTACAGGAATGACTAAGCTTAAATCACGAATACTTTCTTCTCAAAAATCTTTACATAAGTTTTAAATGGTTCGAGCATGGATAACTTCAGCCAAATGGCAGTACAAGCTTTCAGATAATACTTTTTATTCAAACGTATGTTAATGGCAGATATTATTATTATTATTATTATTATTATTATTACTTATTATTTATTATTATTATTATTATTATTATTATTATTATTATTATTATTATTATTATTATTATTATTATTATTATTATTATTATTATTATTATTATTATTATTATACGATTTATCTAATTATCAGTAAGATAACTTACCATCTGATAGTATATATATATATATATATATATATATATATATATATATATATATAATTATATATATATTATATATATATTATATATCTATATATATATATATATATATATAATAGATAACTATATATATATATATATATATATATATATATATATATATATATATTACCGTAAATAAGACGCTAGCGTTAACTCCTGGAATCGTCCTTCTCGTCATTTCCTCCCATTTGCCATTAATAAAACATGTTTTTTTCATGTTATCTGACGACCTTGATTCACAGGGTTCAAAGGTGTCACACCGCAGAACAGTCGCCGCTGGAGGAGTCCCCGAAATATTATTGCTGATTCATTCTCTCAATAATATATTTTCTCGTTTTTTTCTGAAAGAGGCACGTATGACATACTGTTCGTTGCGACGCTGCTGGCGACGTTGGCGACGGGAAATTGGTTCCTGCCCTCTTCCTCCCTTGGCCTTGTCTGAGTCTCGGAAATAACGTATCTCGATGGGCTTCCTTTGGGTTGTCTCGTTGCCATATTTTCTGATGGCGAATTCCGATAATGAATATGGGGACCCTTATTAGGTACTTTTAGATCTAACAATTTGTTTGCCTCAATATATATATATATATATATATATATATATATATATATATATATATGATATATTATACTTATAATATACATAATTATATATATAGTATATTATTAGTATGTATAATATAATATAGTATAATATATAATATAATATATGATTATAAGTATATATATATTATATATATATATATATATGTATATACTAGTATATATATTATATATATATTGTATATATATATTATATTTATATATATATAGTGTTATGATATATATATTTTATAGGGTTACGTATAGTATATAGAGGGGTATTATGATATATTATTGTTATATATATATATATATTATATATATATATATATATATATATTATATATATATTGGAGAAATAGTTTTTTAAGCAAACCCCTTTTCTTTCGACTTGAAAATATTCATGAAGCGTAAAGAAATGTTAGTTTGAAATTAGAAATTTTAATCGCTTGATTTATGAATTATTCAATGAAATACGCATGCTGATCATAACTGTCATTCTCTTTCACTTAAGAACTCCCTTTAAAGTTCAACACAACCCACTACATGGGTCTGCTACATCTATATAGGTATATTTTGTGGGTAGTATGTATATAGTTATATGATTATATCATAGGTTGATTATATATAGATAGTATTATTATTAAGGTAATATATATATGTGCCTATTATATATATATTATTGATGGTATAATATTATATATTATATATATAAGTATGTGTATTTATATATATAATATATAATAATATACAATTATATATAGGTATATATAGGTGTATGTGTGTTTACTTCTTAGCCTGAGTGCTGCGATAAATATTGCTACAAAGTTACCTCAATTTTATAAAATAACATGCTATATAGGCAATCTAACTTTCCCCTTTGGTGTGTCACCACTCACCAATAAGTTTAATAATAATAACTGTTGGAGATTGGGACAGGATTATTTCGAGCTCATGAGGCTACTACACATACCCGTAGTCATTTTCACTTTTAGAAATTGAGAATTTGCATCATTGTTGTTTGCGAGGACATCGAATCTTTGGTATATAATTATTACGATTGAAAGTATAATCGAATCTTGTTCATTTAAACCTTTCAAACTGGTTGTTGCAATTTTTGCTTGTAATCAACTCTTGGTCCGGAAATTTTATAAAGCAGATTATACATTTTTCATTCGCGTTCAAGTTATTTTACTACCTCATCGGAGAAAATCATTCAAACCGAAAAAACTATAATAGTCAGTTTTTCAGTTTTACACATTCAGTGAGCTATTGTTTGGGGGGAAACGTAGCATAATAATATATAATGAATTAATAATGAATTTAATGAATAATAATATAATAATAATAATAATAATAATAATAATAATAATAATAATAATTAATTTAAAACTATAGTTTTGTAGAAAAACGAAGTAGTTTACACTTTGTGCAGTCCGTACAATCAACATTACTCAAATGATAGGTAGTGAAGATAGTGAATTAGGAGAATAACTAAACTTCGATTTTTTTGTGAAGAGGGAAAACTTGAGCAAATATTTAAAGTTAACGATGATAGATTCACTTTTTGAAATGTAATCCAGAATTAGCTATAGGAAACTTTCATTTTATATCTCTTTAAAATACTTGATTCTTGATATTAGACTCCTTCCTTGGTAAAAGGATAATCAGCTTAATCATGGAACACCTTTTAGAAAAAGTTAAAAAGATTCCTGTAGATAGGATTCATTTGTTGATTGATGAATGAACAGGACAGACTGCTGCGTTGAATGATCGAAAAAGATAGTCTTGTCGATGAACTATAATATCCTGTGATTCCAAATATATCAAATAACAAATCTTCAGAATTGGCTTCATTTTCTGTTTTTGTTTTGAACTGTTGAAATTATATTTTGAAAATGATATTCACAACAACAGTTTAATATAATATATAGTATTATATATTATATAGTATTATGATTATATATATTATATATATTATATTATATATATATATATTTATTATTGATAATATATATTATATAGTAGTATAGTTTATATTATATATTATATATATATATTTATATTTATTTTATAGTGTATGATTTTATTTCTTTAAATGCTTAATTAAATTTTGCAATAAGTTAGAGAATGGAACTAACTAATAAAAACTTCGTAAATAAATAGTATTCTTTATATTTTGTTCAATAAAGTCATGTTTTTTAATATCTGTGTTGCTTATTAAAGTAAAGTTGAAACCAGGTGATAATGTTAAATATATATATATATTATATTAATAGTATAAGATAGTATATATATATATAGTATATATAATATATATTATATATATATATATAATTTAAATATATATATATTATTATATATATAGTATATAATATATATATATATATGAAGTTGAAAAGATAATTATTGCAGAAGAAATTGATGTGTAAGTTTTTGGGAATGGATGATAGATGGATATCGATGTTTGAGGTGACTTAGATATGTGTTTCTCCGATGAAAATTGTTACCTATACCATCAACCAAGAATGAAAAGAAAGAAAGAAAAATATATTTATGAAAAGGAAAGAAACGGAAATTGGTGGAATAGCGTCTTTATTTCTTTTTTCTTTTTCTTTTTTTTCTTCCAAACAAAATTGCGTGAATATTTAAGTTTCGAATTATTGTTATTGCTCATAATTGTAGGTTCGGGATTTTTTACAACTAGCAAACAGCTTTAATATATATATATATATATATATATAGGTATAGTATCATATAATTATATTATATATATATATATATATATATATTATATATATATATATTAGTATATTTATGTATATTATATAATATATATTATATTATATAATGATATATAATTATATATATAGTATTATTTTATTATATAATATTATATTATATAGTATATATATATATATATATTATAATATATTTATATATTATATATTATTATATTATATATTATATAAAATATGATATATATAGTATTATATATATATTATATATATATATATATATATATTACTTATATATATAATATATTATATATATAGTATGTATATATAAAAAGTTTCACACCTCACGGCATGGAGGGAGGAACTTCTCAGGGTAATTGCTACTAAGTATCTGACGGAAGTCGAACTTTGGCCACTATGTCCCTATTATTAATATAGTATAATATATATATTATATATTATATATATATATATATAATTATATTATATATATTTATATATATTATATTATTATATATATATGTTTTATATATATATTATATGATACGAGGTATGTCTGAAAAGTATCTGATTATATGCCTGGAAATAAATGTAACTAACCTGTTGAGGTTCATTATTTAATTCCCTTCAATATAAGACCCTTGGTCTTCAACACACCAAGTTCAATGAGTTTGCCATTGAATAAAGCCTATCTGGAATGCATTTGTTGGAATGGTACGCAACTTTGCAGTCGCGTTGCAAATAATGTCTTTGCTGTCTGGGCTGGTACCTTTCATTGGAAATTTGAGGTTCGGGAATAACCACAAGTTACACGAAGCAATGTCCAGAGAGTAAGGTGCTTGAAATGATTGACATGACTTTCTATG
The DNA here is from genome assembly GCA_015478945.1 of Trachelipus rathkii. Taxonomy (NCBI): domain Eukaryota; kingdom Metazoa; phylum Arthropoda; class Malacostraca; order Isopoda; family Trachelipodidae; genus Trachelipus; species Trachelipus rathkii. The sequence continues at coordinate 42,621 of JABUQX010001339.1, forward strand.
CCACGAAATCCTGGATCAGAAGCGAGGAATAAGTCGAGACGTTTTCGATGTGCAGTTTTAAGTTTTGTGATGACCACAGATCCCGTCATTTACGATGATCTGCATCACAGAAACGACGGAGGACGTCACAATAGTACTCCTTAGTTACTGTTTGTCTTTCAGGCGCGTATTCGTGATGCACGGTACCACGGAAATCAAAGAAAACAATCGGCATTCACTTGATTTTGCTCTTTTAGTGTCGTGCTTTTTTGGGTCTCGGAGAGGGTAAATGCTTCCACTGTGATGACTGGACTTTGATTTCTAGGTCGTACTCATATACCTAAGTTTCATCTCCAGTTATACCTGTTGACTGTTTCCAGCATGTCTTGTGCGGACTCCAAGTCTGACTTCCCTTTGTTTCAGTGTAAAACCAGTTTTTTGACACAAATTTTGGCTGCCACCCGTGCGCAATACTATGTCATCCCGTAAAATTACGCAACAGACTTTCCTGATACCGATGTCATCTAGCAATTTTCTCTTCCCTCTCAACGACGACCTGACATTACATAGGGAGCCTCAGTTTTGCTCAACGGTTTTCCGCATTCCTGCTTGTTAACGGTCTTGCTCAATGATGATCACTCTCGGATGACGTGCGACCATGTTTGAACTAGTTGTACCAGTATTTTATATGGGTCATGGAATCTTGGGATCTTAACGAATTGTTTCCGCCGGGTATAATCAAGCTTCTGGCAAACCATGATGCGTTATCTTTGCTCAACACATTCCCTCATCTCACTCAAAATAAAACTTCCGACGTTTCACCACACAATACTAACTCACTCGGCAGCATCTTGTCAGCGACTGACGTGCAAGGCAAACCTAAAAACAACCTGCGCAAGCACAAATGTTCCTTGCACCTTCCAACTCCTTGCTGTCAACCTCAAAAACCACATTGTCAGTAACAGACCTCATAATATATGATATTTATATAGTATTATATTATATATATATATATATATAATATATATATATATATATATATAGTTATTATTTATATATAGTATATATATTATATATAGTATATATATATATATATTATATATATAATATAGTATATTATTATATATATAATTAGTAATTATATAATATATATATAAAGGGAGAAGAGGAGGAGGGACTTTTGGACTGATAGATAGATTGGGCGAAGTAAATTTTTTCGTTCTCATCTTGGTATTTAAGTGTTTCGTATTGTCTTATATTGCAATGCAAAATCAATAAGGTATTTCTCTCTTCCCAAGTCGGCACTCGGAACATAGCTATATATTTGAGTTCCAATTTCAAACGCTTTTCAACAGTACATAGGCACGGCAATTGCAACGCAATATATATTATATGATAGTATATATAGTTTATAATATATATACAGTATTCGTTAGTATATATTATTATATATATGTATATATATATATATACTTATATATATATATATTATATATAAGTATATATATATAAGTATTGTATATAATTATTATATATATTATTATTATATATATTATATATAGTAGTAGGTATATTATATTATATGGTGATACCGAATCGTTTTTTTTCACACGCCTTTTTTTCGTGTTTAAACGTCGTTTTTTCTATCTATTAAATTTCCAGCATTAAAAAACAATCTTTATTGTTTTTTTAGTTTTTTTTTCACATGTTGATCTATTTAATCTGATTGCCAGACCTAAAATAAATAAGATTAAGCTTACATATAGTATAATTATAAATATATATATATATTTATTATATATATTATATATATATATAATATTATATTATATATATATATATATTTTATTAGATGTATTTATTATATATATATATAGTAAGACAGAAATATCCAATATTACAAGAGAAAAATTTTCAAGTCAAAAAATTATTCTCCATTGTTTTGATCCAATTTTCAAACATTTATTATACTTTAGTAAATTTTCGTATGTTAAAATATTATCCAGAAAGAGTAAATTCAATAACGAAGTATGTATTTATAAATACTTGAAGCTAAAAACTGCATGAAGAATGTTAATTTAATAAAAACTGAAAAATTAAAAAAAAACTTTTTTTTCAAATAAAAAAAAAAACATTTTTTTGGCATCAACATATATATATATATATATATATTAGTATGGATATATATTTTATATTATATATATAATATATATAGTATATATATATATGTTGATTATTATATATATACTATTATATATATATATATATAATAGTATTTATATAATATATATATATATATATATATAATTTCTCCCGTAGTTTACCAGCGAAGTATGTAAAATAATAATAATAATAATAATTAATAATAGATAATAGATATAGTAAGTTTAACTTTTATAAC
>JABUQX010001339.1:47500-52500 GCA_015478945.1 Trachelipus rathkii
GTTTACAAGCAATTGGAATCAGCTGTTGTGGAGCCCGTCGATTTAGAATAAAAAAAATAACAAATGGTTTTTATTACAAATAATTGATTTATCTATTGTGATGGAGTTCATCGATTTGGAAGAAATTAGACTTTAAGCTGATTTTATTGAATGAAACATTCATCAATTCAAACGTGAAACAGTATCATTTGATTTCTTTGCGAATATATTAAACTGGAAAAAAAATATGAACACCACACAAATATTTGCACAATCTTATTATTTTTGATGCCATTACTCACAGATCTTCCATACCCATTGTTAAATATATATATATATATATATATATATATATATATATATATATATATATACCTTATAACTGCTGCTCAACAACCTTAGCAGCGCGCGCGCGCCCGCCTTGCCGCCGCCATAGTATATATGCCAGCGCACCACCACCACTTTATTTATAACGCCAGCGCTATGCGTAGCACGCGCAGCAGCTTAGCCAACAGCAACTTCTTTCTTTTAACAATATATGTATTATACATGCATAACTGTATATAGCATATATACATATGTATATATATATATATTATATATTCCAGCCTGCTTCATCGCCATTTTTTTTTTTTACATTTTTTCGTAAGAACGTGCCAAATTCGGCAAGCATAGGAAATAGCAACCTTACACGAATTAAGGAAATTCCTTACGTTTGGCAAGCATTTCTTAAGATTTTGTGGAAGTTTGACAAAAGAACGCAAACTCGATCATTTCTTGCGTTTCGTAAGCAAAAATGCAAAAACGAAAACGCCTTTAGTTGAAACCGAAATAGGATCATGAAAGTGTGTTATCTACGACAAATCATGAAAAAATAAATCGCATATATATGCTTATAACCAACTATATATATGCGCATATATGCTCATATATATATATATATATATATATATATATATATATATATTATAATATATATATATATATATATGTAATATAGCACCATATATATATATACTATGCTATATGCTATTAGTGATGGACCGGATGTCAAAATTTGACGTTTGCGGATGCGGATGCGGGTGCGGGTGCGGATCTTAAAGTAGATAAAGGATGCGGATGCGGATGTTTCCTGATAAAGAAGATTAAATATATATATATATATATATATATATATATAACTCTTAACTGCTCCCAACACGCCTTATATATATATATATATATAACACTCATATACATATCTATCTATCTTTCTATATATATATATATGTATAAAAATCGAAATTCAAAATTACAATTATTCCCATAAACTCTCATGTGATAAAGATGCCAAATAATATTTATTTTATATGCATTTAATCAAAATCAAATGTAGAAAACATCCTCAACATTCTCAGTTTTCAAAAGAGGATGCGGATGTGCCGTTAAGTGAGGACGGATGTCAATTTAGGTGCGGATGTTCGCAAAATGCGGATGCGGATGTCATATCCATCACTAATATATATATATATAATATATAATATATATAAATAATATATATACCTATCATATATATATATATATATATATATATATAATAACATAATAACATAATAACATAATAACATAACTCTTTAACTCTCTCTTCTTTATAACATATATATATATATATATATATATATATATATATATATATATATATATATATATATAAATATATATATATATATATATATATATATATAAAATCCTACTTGCAAAATAGAATTTATAAATATACCATAGATACCGTCGATTTTTTTGTTTTTGACTAAGATAGAAAACGTGGAGCAGAGCCTTTTAAATAATATACTTCGATATTTATTTATTTAGGTTCTACTTTATTTTTTTATTCAGTTTCTTTTTTTCTTCTTCTTTCCTGTTGTGATCAAATTACATTTAAAACCTTATAACAAATGAAGTTGGTGAATAAGTAATAAATAAATTTATGAATAAATTATATAGTACACGGTCGACGACATTATAATATATATATATATATATATATATATATATATATATATATATATATATATATATATATATATATATATATATATGCTTTTTCTTATACCCTATACCTATATATATATATATATATATACTCTTATATATATATATACTCTTATATATTATATGTTTAGGTCTATACCTAACTTATGATGTTGTATTGTTATTATTTTACTTACCTGAAATTACAAGTTATCTCCTTCTAAGTATGACCCTTGGGAGGTTATACAGCGGTTCCAACGTTTCTTCCACTGTTCATACCAGTACCAGAAGATATTTTCCTGAATTGTATGTAGTTCACGTGTTACAGTATTTTTTATGTTTTCCATCGTCCCAAAATGATGACCCATCAACTTTATTTTCGACTTAGGAGAGGTAGAAATTGCACGAAGCTAGATCTGGGCTGTATGGAGGATGTGGAAGTACTTGAATGTTTTTCTTCGACAGAAATTCTATAATTGAGAGCGCAGTGTGAGATGACGCGTTATCGTGAAGCAGCACCCAATCGTCTGCAATGTCTGTTCTGTTTTGCTGAACTCGTTTTCAAAGTCGTTCCAAGACATCTTTGTAAAAGACATGATTAACTGTCTGCCCTGAAGGTACAAATTTCTTGTGCACAATACCGAAAAAAACAAAATCATTGTTTTCCTTGGACTTGCTCATACGTCTTCTTCGGACGAGAGGAGAATTTTTTGTGACCATTCTGCACTTTGCCGATTTGGTTTCAGGATAGAAGCACTCCGAAGCCATGATTCATCGCCTGTTATAACTTTATCCAAAAAATTGTGCTCCATTTCGAGTGCTTTCAACTAAATCTTGACAAATTTTGACCCTGTCCGCTTTCTGCTCCACTGACAAGTCTTTCGGCACTAGTTTTGCACAAATTTTTCGCATGTGCAAATGGTTCGTTAAAATTCTATGAACTGCATTTTTATCCAAATCAGTTTCTTGAACTTTCTTCTGCAATCACTCTGACACTGAACCGGCGGTCTCTCTCCATCACAGCTTCCACATTTTTTTCATCGTTTGTTTACTGAGATTTGTTTTCCCAACGAGGGTCGTCTTCTTTTCTCGGCCCTCTTTGAAAGCTTTGTGTCACTTAAAAACCATAGTTCTCGATAGAGTGGCATCCCCATAAGCTTCGTTTAAAGAAGCAAATGTCTATATGGAAAACTTGTTACGTTTCACTCAGAATTTGATAGCGTACCGCTGTTCAATATTTACCTGCATCGCAAAAACGTAATGAGGATAGAAAACACGCCCATACACAAAAAGATGTAGTGCAAAAACGTAACGAGGTTAGAACGCACGCCCATACATAAACAGGTGTAGTGCAAGACTGACTTTATAAATCTTGTTAAAACTGGTATGGACATGTACTTTATGTAGCCTAGGTAACTAGCTACCCACTCGTATACGTCACAGAGGAGCACCATTACTTAGTTGTTCATGGGTTATTCAGTAAACTTACTTTTGGGACAGAGGAGTATATACTCATCTGTCCCAAAAGTAAGTTTAACAAAAATAAATAGAGAATAAACAAGAATAAAGTAAATATTTCCAATTTAGTCCATCTGCGACTAAGTTCCTACAAGAATGACTTACGCCAGCAAATGCTAATTTCTATTTTGTATATTGAAATAAATATACATAAAAATGATCTCTAATATGACTCATGTCACTTTTAGATGATGGAAGACTAATAACATACAAAGTAAAGCGAAACCACTCTATTTGATAGATAAACCACTAACTGGTGACTTATATATGAAATAGACGCAATAATAATAATAATAATAATAATAATAATAATAATAATAATAATAATAATAATAATAATAATAATAATAATAATAATAATAATAATAATAACAATAATAATATTAATAAACATTCTTCATATTCTGATTTGAATAATAATAATAATAATAATAATAATAATAATAATAATAATAATAATAATAATAATAATAATAATAATAATAATAATAATAATAATAATAATAATAATAATAATAATAACGTTAAAAAAATTTACAACAGTGTTAGATTCTGATTTGAATAATAATAATAATAATAATAATAATAATAATAATAATAATAATAATAATAATAATAATAATAATAATAATAATAATAATAATAATAATAATAATAATAATAATAATAATAATAATAATAATAATAATAATAATGTGTTCTCAAAATATGTCACACTGTACTGATAGTCATATTACGGTAACAACATAAATTCATTGTTTTTTGAATGACAGATTTATATACTCTTACAGACGCTAATACAAATTTTCATTTTCCTCGTTTCATTTCTTGAAGATTAGAATTCTTTTTATAAGAAATTCTAAAAGAAAAAGTAAATAAATAAATAAAGAAACAAATAAATAAACAAATAAATAAATAAATAAATATATAAATGTCTTTACAACTCACTATTAATAACATCATTCCTGAACAATCCTTATTCTCTTTTTAAAAACTGCTTCCTGCTATATATATATATATATATATATATATATATATATATATATATATATATATATATATATATATATATATATATATATATATATATATATATATATATATATATGCTGTATATATATATATATATGAGCTTGTGATTTTAAGGTTTTATAGGATATAAAATGAGTCATTTGAAATAGATTTATCGAAAATGGTTTTTATCGAGATCGTGACAAGCTTCCAAAAAGATTTTGGAAAAGAGAAGCTTGACTCCTCAACGCTCCACTAAAATTTATAATGTTTCCCAAACTTTATGGCTCATATTTGTCCCGAAAATCTAATATATATATATATATATATATACATATAGAGGGTAACCCTCTTTAACTACCTACTATGTGCTTTAACAACCATACTCTTTATAGGGAGCCCTTATAACTGTCTATACATAATAATACAGTTTTTAACAACCATACTGTATATATGTAATAACATATAATAATAATAATAAA
>JABUQX010001339.1:62500-82500 GCA_015478945.1 Trachelipus rathkii
GCTTTACTGCTTATATTTAAACATATACATTTACTTTTGCTTTACTGTTTTAACCTTTCTGCTTTACTGCTTTAAACTCATAATATTTAAATTATAACATTTATGTTTTTTATCTTTGTTTTTAATACTTTTTAATTTATTCTTTATTATTATTTTTATTTATTTTATTATTATTTTTATATATTTATTATTTTATTTTTATTATACTTTAGTGTTTGATTTACTTCATGCCTATTGTGATTATTATTCATTCATTTCCACACCAACACACACACACAGCACACACACACACGCGCACACACACACACACAACACAGTCACACACACACAACCACACACACATCGCACACAATCCACACTCACACATATACACTATACACATAACACACAGTTCACTATAAGATCATTATTAACACACATTTCACGCATATTGACACTTACATTCTATACTCCATCAGACACTAACATTACACTTATACACTGCGGTCACACACACACTTCACTATGATACTTATACACACATTCACTATGACACTTTCATTTATCCATAGACACAAAAAAAACACTTACATTTACACTTACACTCACACACAGATTTACTTACACTCACACAGATTTACTTACACTCACACAGATTTACTTACACTCACACACAGATTTACTTACACACAGATTTACTTACACTTGCACACAGATTTACACACACACACACACACACACACACACACATACACACCCACGCACACTCACTTACACATATAACGTATAATTTATTAAAACATTTTATGTTTTAATTAAACACGTACATTTATATTACTCATTCAAATATAACTAATTATTTCAAAGTTTCTTAAAAACTTCTATAATAATCAATCATTATCTTTGAGCAAAGAATTTATTATTAACTGTTAATACTTTTTGTTTATAAATTTTATAACTATCAAGTTTTAAAGTAACTTTTACTAAAATTTTATGAAATTTTATTAAAAACATATATTTTACGTACCTTAAAGCAATAAATCAGTAAATCAGTAAGGTCAGCCCCAGCACCCCTCTACACCAAGCTATGCCACGTTTTGTTCTCTTGACTTACTGCTTTACATCATCTTTAGCCATGTAATAAGTATAAAAATAACAAAATAAGTTCTTCTCTGCTAACATAACATGTATTTTATTAAAATATTTCTAAGTTTTTATTTAAAAATAACAATTATTCACTTACATTTATATTATTCACTCGATGTTAACTAAAAATATTTCAAAGTTTTTTTTAAATAATTCGGGTTTTCTTTATTATTATTATTATCTATGTACATTGACAATCCATCACGAGAAAACACAACAACCCGCACTCCTTACAGATACGAAACTGACCTCTCTCTCTGTAAAATGTGTTGAAATAAATACTTTAGGTCTAAATTTAGGATAATCCTTTTTGTAACCCGAGGCGATTTAAGCCTAATTCCAGGTCAAAATATATTTCAAACTGACCTTTTTCTGTAAAATGTGGTGCAATAACTACGTTAGGCCTAAATTTAGGCCTAAATTTAGGATAAGCCTTTTTGTAGACGGGCTAATTTAATCCTAATACCAGGTCAAAAGGTAATCCCCGTATAGGGACAAGAATCATTGTTATTATTATTTTTATAAATATATTTCAAACTGAAACATGCTGGATCGGTAAGATCCTTTAAGCAGGTAAAAAGGAAATGTTTTCCTTACTTGTGATTGGTCGGGGTAATCCTTATCTCTATATGACCCGTATGATGATTTGGTGGAGCATTATTTTATCGTCTTTTGAAAATTAACGTTGTTCTTTAAACTTGTATTTGAGCAGGTGTGTGTTTTATTATCTTTTAGACCCAAACTCATTTTAAAATCATAGTCATTTTAGCTGTTAAGCGGTGCACAAGTTATCTGATTTGTATTAAAAGTGTTTTATTTTTACTAAGTGTATATCATATTTATAATAAATACTTACATTGAGGAATAATTATTAATTTCACTAGAATAGATAATAATTAATTCACTAGTTCATAAGCTAACCACCAGGGCTCAGCATGAGCCCCACCCGCAAAGGCAGCCAACCCCGCACCCGCTGGTGCGTCCCCGCCCGCCGCGTGCGCCCGCAGGCGCAATACTTTCCGCGCGATATGATTATATATATAATATATTATATATATATATATATATATATATATATAATATTTAGGTATTGTTAGATTATATATATAAATTATATATATATAAAATCATTCTCACAATAATATAAAATCAGCAGCACGCGGCGGGCGGGGACGCACCTGCGGGTGCGGGGTTGGCTGCCTTTGCGGGTGGGGCTCATGCTGAGCCCTGGTGGTTAGCTTATGAACTAGTGAATTAATTATTATCTATTCTAGTGAAATTAATAATTATTCCTCAATGTAAGTATTTATTATAAATATGATATACACTTAGTAAAAATAAAACACTTTTAATACAAATCAGATAACTTGTGCACCGCTTAACAGCTAAAATGACTATGATTTTAAAATGAGTTTGGGTCTAAAAGATAATAAAACACACACCTGCTCAAATACAAGTTTAAAGAACAACGTTAATTTTCAAAAGACGATAAAATAATTCTCGACCAATCACATACGAGGTCATATAGAGATAAGGATTACCCCAACCAATCACAAGTAAGGAAAACATTTCCTTTTTACCTGCTTAAAGGATCTTGCCGATCCAGCATGTTTCAGTTTGAAATATATTTATAAAAATAATAATAACAATGATTCTTGTCTATACAGGAATTACCTTTTGACCTGGTATTAGGATTAAATTAGCCCGTCTACAAAAAGGCTTATCCTAAATTTAGGCCTAAATTTAGGCCTAACGTAGTTATTGCACCACATTTTACAGAAAAAGGTCAGTTTGAAATATATTTTGACCTGGAATTAGGCTTAAATCGCCTCGGGTTACAAAAAGGATTAACCTAAATTTAAGACCTAAAGTAGTTATTTCAACCAACATTTTACAGAGAGAGGTCAGTTCGTATCTGTAAGGAGTGCGGGTTGTTGTGTTTTCTCGGATGGATTGTCAAAGTACATAGATAATAATAATAATAATAAGAAAACCGAATATTTAAAAAAACTTTGAAATATTTTTAGTTAACATCGAGTGAATAATATAAATGTAAGTGAATAATTGTTATTTTTAAATAAAAACTTAGAATGATTTTAATAAAATACATGTTATGTTAGCAGAGAAGAACTTATTTTGTTATTTTATAACTTATTACATGGCTAAAGATGATGTAAAGCAGTAAGTCAAAAAAAAAAAAAAGGTGGAATAGGTTGATGTAGGGGGGTGCTGGGGGCTGCCTTTACTGATTTACTGATTTATGCTTTAAGTACGATAAAATATATTGTTTTTAATAAAATTCAAAAATTTTAGGTAAAAGATTACTTTAAAACTTGATAGTTATTAAAAATTATAAACAAAAAGTAATAACAGTTAATAATAAATTCTTTAGCGATAAAGTTAATGATTGATTTATTATAGAAGTTTTAAGAAACTTTGAAATAATGTTAGTTATATTTGAAATGAGTAATATAACATGTACGGTTTTAAATTAAAACATAAATAATGTTTTAATAATATATACGTTATATGTGTAAGTGAGTGTGCGTGGGTAAAAGTGTGTATGTAGTGTGTGATGTGTTGTGTGTGGTTGTTAAATCTGTGGCAAGTAAGTATAAGTAAAATCTGTGTGTAATATCTGTGTGTGAGTGTAAGTAATCTGTGTGAGTGGTAAGTAATTCTGTGTGAGTGTAAGTAAATCTGCGTGTGTGAGTGCTAAGTGTTAAATGTAAGTGTGCTATGGGACAAATGTAAGTGTATTAAGTGGAATGTGTGTTATAAGTATCATAGTGAATGTGTGTTGTTGGACCGCATGTGTATAAGTGTAAATGTAAATGTCTATGGGTAAATGTAAGTGTCACAGTGAATGTGTGTATTAGTGTCATAGTGAATGTGTGTATAATGTGTAAGTGTATGTGTGTGTTTGTGTGGGGACGGGGTGGTTTTGGGGTTGGGTTTTGGTGACTGTTGGTTTGTGGGTGTTTTTGGTTGTTTTTTATGTGTGCGTGCTGTGTGTGTGTGTGTGTGTGTGTTCTAAATAATAATAACAATAGGCATGAAGTAAACAACACTGAAAAATATAATAAATAAATAATAAAAATAATAAAAATAATAATAAAAATAAATAAAAAATAATAAAATAATAAAAAGTTATTAAAACAAAATAAAAAACATAATGTTATTAAATATATGAGTTAAGGCAGTAAGCAGGAAAGTAAAACAGTAAAGCAGAAAGCTTAAAGCAGTAAAGCAGAAAGTTTAATTTAAAGCAGTAAAGCAGAAAGTTAAAGCAGTAAAACACGAGTTTTAAACCAGTAAAGCAGTAAAACAAAGCATACTAATCCCCCCCTTGGTTTTAGGTCACACCTCTATTGATTTACTGATTTACTGCTTTAAGGTATGTATGTTAATGAAAATATGGATTAAAGCAGTAAAGTAGTGAGTTAAAGCAGTAAAACAGAGGTTAAAGCAGTAAAACATGAGGTTAAAGCAGTAAAAACAGTAAAACAAAAGCATACTAATCCCCCTGGGTGTTGGTAACACCTCTAATGATTTACTGATTTCATGCTTTAAGTATGTAATTTAATTAATATGTGGAGTATAAAGCAGATAAAACATTATTAAGTTAAAACAGTAAACAAACATGAGTTAAAGCAGTAAACAGTAAAACAAAAGCATACTAATCCCCCTAGGTGTTAGGTAACACCCCTATTGATTTACTGATTTACTGCTAAGGTATGTAATGTTAATAAATATGTGAGATAAAGCAGTAAAACATATAAGTTAAAGCAGTAAAACATGAGTTAAAGCAGTAAAACAGTAAAACAAAAGCATAACTAATCCCAACCTAGGTGTATAGTTAAACACCTGCTATTGATTTTACTGACCTTTACTGCTTTAAAGGTAATGTAATGTCTTAATAAAATTGTGAGTTAAAAAGCCAGTTAAAACATTAAGTTAAAACAGTAAAAACATTGAGTTCTAAAGCCAGTAAAACAGTAAAACAAAAGCGCCATGACTAATCCCCCTAGGTGTTATTTAACACCTCTATTGAAATTTAGCTGAATTTACCGCTTTAAGCGTCTGGTTAACAGTATATGTTTTTAATAAAAATGTTTCAGTATGAAATAAAAATGAATGGGCTAACAATTAGAACCCATGGAAGACCAAAAGGGTGGTCCGTGTGTTCTATACTGTGTATAAGTGTAAAATGAAGTGTAAGTGTCATATGGTGAGTGTAAGCCTCGTCATAAGTGAATGTGTGCTATAAGTGTTAAGTGGGTGTGTGATATGTGTGTTGTGTTTGTGACGCTTGTGATAAGGTTGTAAATGTAAGTGGTCTATGGGGGTAAATGTAAGTGTTCATAGTGAATGTGTGATAAGTTGGTCATAGTGAATGTGTGTATAAGTGTTCCATAGTGAATTTGTGTATAAGTGTCATAGTGAATGTGTGTGTGTGTGTGTGTGTGTGATGTGTGTGTGTGTGTTGTGTGTGTGTGTGTGTTAGTGTGTGTGTGTATAAGTATAAGTGTGTATGTGTATAAGTATTAAGTGTGTGTGTGTGCGTGTTGTGTGTGTGTGTGTGTGTGTGTGTGGATGTGTGTGTGTGTGTGTGCACGGAATTGGGAAATAAGTTAGGATAGATCCATACAGGTCAGGTTCCTACATGACCTCATGTTAGCACAGATACCTACCAAAGGCTAGGCATCAGTTACCTGGATGAGCTCAAGGCGGGGTGGAGGCTAGGTGCAGGTATAGGATAGGTGTAGGCTATGTGTAGGTGTACGGCTAGGTTAGGTTAGGTTTAGGTTAGATAGGTCAATTGAGGACAGCACAGAGCAACAACAGACAAAAAATTTGATAAAACATAGGTTAGGTTAGGGTTATGTTATGTTAGGTTTATTAAGGTTAGGTGCAGGTTTAGGCCAGGTGTAGGCTGGGTATAGGGTATCCGGCAAGGTCAAGGCCGAAATATCATGGTCAAACAAGGTTAATATATAATATGTATATTATATATTATAATATATATATTATATATATATATATATATATATATATATATATATATATATATATTATATATATATATTACTGACTCTCTCTCCTCTCTCTCTCTCTCTCTCTCTCTCTCTCTCTCTCTCTCTCTCTCTCTCTCTCTCTCTCTCGCTTTGTAGATGCGCATGTCTGGTTTATGGCTTGACTGGAACAGTAAAAAGAAACGTGTTAGCTCGCTGGACAAAACCTAATACCAAAAATAACATTGATTCTCGATTCAATTACGTTACGCAAATAATTAAAATAATTAAAAATAATTAAAATAATTCAAATAAAAATGAATAAAATAATTCAAATAAAATGAATAAATTTTTCGAATTAAAGAGAATAATAGCACGGACGTCTGCCACGTGCTTTTACGAATCGCATTCAATGCAACGTTTCACGTTGTGATTCTCAGGATGAGAGATGTTATAACAAAAAATAAAATAAAAATAATAAAAATACGTAAATAATAAAAGTAATTCAAATAAAAATAATTAAAATAATTAAAATTCAATTAAAAAGGATTCAAATAAAATTTACGATATCTCAAATAGGTTTAAAAGTGTACTACTTCGAAATGTACGCAACGAAACTGTCTCACCTCTCACTCTCTCTCTCCTCCTTTCTTTCTCCTCCCCCCCTTTTCCCCTTTCCTCCTCCTCTTTTTTTTTATTTTTTATTTATAAATATATAATATATATATATATATATATATATATATATATATATATATTATATATATATTATATATATATATATATTATATATATATATATATATATATATATATATATATATAAATTATTATTATTATAATTATTATAGGGAATTCACGGACTCGGGTAAATTGACCTGATTTCAAAATATCTCATTACCAGATCTCACGTTTGGTCCTGGGGACTAAAGGGCATAAAGTTGACCGCGTGGTAAGGGCTCGTATCCTTTCGGTTGGCCTATATATTATTGATTTATAACCGGGGAAAGAACTCGAAAACAGCTGAAGACGGAAAGGCTTGAGGTTGTAAGTGAAGTTTAAGATGTAGATGTAAAGCTCAGGTGAAAAGTCCGTGAAGTCATGACCACGTGCGCCACAGGTGCTGTGTGTTGTGTGTGTGTGGTGTGTGTGTGTGTGGTGGGATATATATATTATATAGATATATATATATATATATAATATATATATTATATATATAATATATTATATATATTATAATTATATATATTATATATATATATATATATATAAAATATATATGATACTATATAAAATGCGAGGCGATTCGGGCCAGTGGAGGCGACTGCGGAATTTGTTTAAAAAACGCGACGATTTAAAAACGCGACAATGACGATGACTGCGACGATTAAACGCGACGAACGCGACGATGAATTTGCGATTCATCCCGACGATGAAAATAAATGATGATTAACAAAACGCTTTATAAAACAAAATGGCGGACGCAAGTCAACAAAGTCGTTGCCTTTAAAAAAAAAAAAAAAAATAAGAAAATAAATTATAAAAAAAAAAATAAAAATGAAAAATAAAAAAAAAAAAAAATAAAAAAAAAAAATTAAATAAAAAATAAAAAATAAATAAATAAAAACATAAAATAAAATAAATAAAATCTAAAAAAAAAAAAAAAAAAAAAACCCATATAAAGTGCTTAGTAAAAAATTTGGCCAAAAAAGTTTCAAGCGTCAGTAAAAAATTACCGTTGGGTCAAACATGACAGCGGTCAGGTTCAAGGGTTCAAAAAGGGGGCGCGAGCTTACGTTTTCCAAAATGGCCCTCCTACTACTTATATATAGTATATATATATTATATATATATATATATATAGTATATATATATATGTATATTATTATATATATATATATATATATATATATATATATATATATATATATATATATATATATATATATATTATATATTTTTAGATATCTATATATATATATATATATATATATATATATATAATGTCTAATATTTTTTAGCTTTGTGGTCTCCACAAGCAGAAGTACCCAACAGAGAGGGTGTTGGTGACGAATCTTCATGGTGTCCGCCTTCCTCGGGGCGAGGCCTGTTTTGGAATTGGACTAGAAGTGGAGAAGTTGCAGTTCAGTCATGCCCTGGGGGCGCCTCCGGTTGGGCTACTCGTCCTTGTGCTCCACGCGGTTGGGTGAGTCCCCCAGATTTGGGAGATTGTAGAAGCGTTTGGCTTTCTTCCCTCCTTACGAGAACGAAATCAGAAGCAGAATCGAAGGATGGAGCACTTGCTGTCGCTGAAGATTTAACCAAAGTAACGAGAGATCGTAAGCTTTATGGTGGTGATATCACTGCAACTGCAAGACTGGTTAGCGAACTCACACGACGAATGGGTGAAGATTTGAGTAGTTTTCCCGATGGGGCTCAACTTGAAGCGCTAGTCACTGAATTGGTTGAAGAGACTTTAAAAACGGTTTCGAATCTTGTTGTGTGGCAAAGACCTGCTTGGGGAGATTTAGGCCCATCTGAACACAACTCGGCTGTTAATCAACTTTTATTAGGGATCGAAGAGACAGCTTTCTTTCTCGCTGATAATATTCATCATGAAAAAACTATTTCTTTTGCCACCTCCCATATATGTAAGTTTAAAAGTTAAACCCGTTTTATATTCATAGTTTGCTAAGTTTAATACATACATTTCATTGATGCGCTTGTTCATGTGTATTTCAAATGCTTATGTGTCTCATATTTCGAAGAGTTCATTAAATATGTATCAAAAGGAATCATTTGTTGTTAAAATTTTCTCTTCTACTTTCTTAATAAAAAGAGTCTTTTGCTACACTTTGTGAAATAATTAATAATAATTAATCAATTAATAATAAGATAATAATAGAGTAATAATAATAATAATAATAATTAATAAATAGATAATAATGAATAAAATAAAAAAATAATTGAATAATGAATAATATAATTAATAATAATGAATAAATATAAACAATAATGATAATTATATAATAATAATAATTAATAATGAAATAATGAATAATATGATAATAATAATAATGATACGAAACGATAATGAGATAATGAATCAATAATATAATAATAATAATAATAATTAAGATAATAATATAATAATAATAATAAAGAATAATAATAATAATTATAATTATAATTATACTTTAGAATTAATAAATAATAATAATATAATAATTATAATTATAATTATAATTATATATTTATAATTATAATTATAATTAATATTATGATTTATATATACATTATAATTATAATTATAATATAATTATAATTATTAATAAAAATTATAATTATTAATAATAAAATAATAATAAGAATACATAATAATAATAATAACATAATCATTAATTAATAATAATAATAATAATAATAATATTAAGATTAAATATTAATATAATAATAATAATAATTAATAATGCAATAATAATAATAAAATAATTAATAATTAATAATAATAAAATAGATAATAAAATAATAGATAATATAATAGATAAATAGATAAATAATGAATAGAAATATTATAATATTGCATAATATAAATAATGAATAAAGAAAGAAATAAGTAAAAAATCAATAAAAATTTATTCAAAATTTATTATTATTCTTACAATTATTATTATTATTATTTATGATTATTCATTATTATTATTATTATTATGCTTGGATAAGTGATGATATATTCATGAGAATATTTTCTGCACCATTAAGTTCATTATGCCATGATTTTATTGATTATTATTATTTATTGATAATATTATTATTATTATTTTTACATATTATTTTTATATATATTTTTATTATATATTAAATATTATGATTATATATTTTAATTATTGATATTTATATTATTATTATATTATTGATTATTATTTATTATATTGATTGATATTATTATTATATTAACAACAATAATATAGTACAAAAATAACCTATCAGATAACTAATAATAAAAATAAATAATTAATAATAATAAAATAATAATATAATAATAATAATTATAAATTGTAGTTCAATGATAACAATAATTAGAAATACCTAGAATTAATAATATAAATAATAGACGATGTATATGAGTATATTATGCTTTCGTATCTACATTCGTACTAACAATTATACTAATAAATAATCATAAAATAACTTAAATAGGGAATTAATAGAAGTTAATCCGAGAGATTAGTTAAAGTATTAATATATATAAGTATAAATAAAAACCGAAAAACAGTATAAAAATATATAATATAGTATGATGAGTAAGATCAGACGCGAGTTCCAATCATTAGGTATTAATGTAGATATATTATATTAAAGTAATACAGAAGTAATAATTGTATCTTATCGAAGTCATTTGATGAGAGTAACATATAGTATATGAGAAGTTAGATGAGAGTTCAAAAAAGGTACGATAGGATTGAAGATAATATTATATATATATTGATATTTATATATTATATATATATTAGAGGTGTTATATATATATATATGTGATTATATATATGATTTATATACGTATATTAGGTATTGTATATAGATATTATTTTAGGTATGTTATTTATTTATTTAGTATTAGTAGTATTTATTAGTAGAGATTGTTATTTATATTATATATATATAATTATATATTATATATAATATATATATTATATTATATATCTATATAGTATATACTAAACGCGATCGAGCTACAGAGACAATACCAAAGAAGTAAGATATAGATATATACTAAGTATGATATAACTAACAATGAGTATTATGATAAGAAATGAATGTAAATATAGAGATAGTTATAAGATAGTTCATTAATGACGTAAGTAGTATAGTAGAATAGCTGACTGCGAGATTATATATTAGAATAATGAAAATCTAAGTTTTAGTTTATATACTAATATTTATGTATATGTATATTAATATATATTTATATATTTCTCATTATTCATCATTATTTAATTTTTATTTTTTTAAAATATTTATTTTGCTAAAATAAAATTATGAATCATTAAGGTGTCTCTTGAGTGGTTTAGGTCATTATAATGAGTGAAAGCAACTTTAAAATACCTAAACAGCACAAAAAATAAAACGATTGAATAATAGTATAATAAAATAATAATAATAATAAAATAATGAATAATAAGAGATATATAAATAATAAATAATAATAAGATAATAAAAAATAATAATAATGATATAACAAAACAATAACAATACTAACAATAACAATAACAATAACAATTAACAATAACAATAATAGTTTGTATAAAATTTACAATAACAAGATAATTTTATTCATAAAAAGAATAATCATAATAATACACCACAAATAAAATATTAACTATATGAATATTAATGATAATAATTGAAAATAATAATAATAATAATAATATTAGTGAATCAACTTATTTCTTATATACTTTTCCTTTTTATTACTTATATTATTATTATTTATTATATTTAATTATTGTTCTTATGTAATAGTTATTATTTATTAATATTATCATATTACTATTAACATTATTAGTATTAATTATTTTATTATATATATTATTAATTATTATTACTAATAATAATAATGAATAATAATAATAATATAATAATAATAATATAATAATAATAATAATATAAATAATATAATAATAATAAATAATAATAATAATAATAATAATACAATATTAAGAATAATAATAATTAATAATATAAAATATAATAATAATAATATAATAATAATAATAATAATAATTAATATATAATAATAATATATTGAGTAAATGTGTGCAATTAAAATCATATATACTAATCATGCAATTGAAATAATTAATAATAATCAATAATAATACTTGATGTTGGTGTAGAGAAACTCACGCTGAAACTGTTGGCAGGATTAAGTCTTCCGCTTTCCTTAGAGATGAAATCTGCTGTCCATGAGATAGGTTATTTTGTGGCTCTTGAACTTCCCCTGAAACTGAGTTTTCTGGCCCTCTTTCGGCATACTCCCATATGATGTCATGGTCTTGTAACACCCAGTACCGTCTGACCAGGCCTTATGACTCGCCCGCCTACAGAAGGTTCTGCATCCCCTTTGCGACCTATGGTATTGTGTCCTTTTAAAAAATTTGTTTTTTGAAAATTTGCAGTTTTTTAAATAATTGGCAAAATAAAAATATCAAATAGATTTTATTAATAATTGTTTCAATACTCAGATTTATCAATACATGCTTATAAATATTTAAAAAATAATTTACAACACCCACGTATATACTAACTTAAACTCTAGACCCTCATTTGTAATGAAAATATTCATCATGTGATTGGAGATATTTTTGATTTAAGATATTCATCCAGTGTGATGAGATATTTTGTTTTAATTTTCTGCTTTATATTGATGCAATTTGTTTTAACTGTTTCATCTGCATTTGATATACAGTATATAAATGTCAACACATGAATGCATTTTCAAACCAAATTATATATTTTTGATATCAACGGCTTTCTAAAAGTACTTATATATTAATTATATATAATGATATGTATTTATATATAGATCATATTATATATATATATATCTATATATATAGTATTATAATAATATTATATATATATAATTATAATAATATATATATATAAAATATATAATATTATATTATGATATTTGTATAAACAAGAAACTTATTTTGATATTCGTGTATATTATTATTATTATTATTATTATTGTATTATTATTATTATTATTATATTATTTTATTAATTATTATTATATTGAATTATTTTTTATTGATTAATTATTATTATTATTATGATTTGATTATGATTATGATTATTATTATATGTATTATATAATATTATTATCTATTATTATTATTATTATGAATCATGTATTATTATTATTATATATTATTATTTGATTAATATTATTATTATATTATTATTGTATTAGTTATATTATTATTATAACTTAATTTGTTGTTTATTATTATTATTATTTATTATTAGTTAATTATTATTATTATTATTATTATTCCTATGATTATTATTATTATTATTGATTATTATTATTTTACCAAACCATTATTTGTTACTATTAAGCATTATTATTTTTAATATTTTATTATATTATTCATATTATTATTTATTATTATTAATTATGTATTATTATTAGTTAATTATTATTATTAATTATATTTATTATTATTATATTATTATTTATTATTATTATTATTTATTATTAATTATTGATTATTATACAGTCGATTAGTT
Source organism: Trachelipus rathkii (assembly GCA_015478945.1). NCBI lineage: Eukaryota > Metazoa > Arthropoda > Malacostraca > Isopoda > Trachelipodidae > Trachelipus > Trachelipus rathkii. The sequence continues at coordinate 75,939 of JABUQX010001339.1, forward strand.
ATATTAATTATTAATTATTGTTGTTGTTGCTTTTTTCTTCAATGTAAAAGAGAGTACATATCTATATTGCTTTCTTCCTCAAATATTCCCATGCAGAAATCATGAGTAAAAACTAATAATAATACAAAAGTTATCCCTCTCCATCTCTCTTCTTTTATAGAAGAGAATTATATTATTTATTCGTCATTCAGTCTCACTAAATGTATTTAAATAACTTATCGATATTCACGAACTATTAAAAAATAAACTAAGCAAGGCAGTAAAGTCTCTATACAAAGAACTATTTATTAACTGGTCGGTGCTACCCGTCAGAGGTTCGATCACTGTGCATAAATCGTAATGGTTTGGTAGGAAATCAACATTTCATGGTAATGAACAACTTGTTTTGTAAGTGTACAAGTCTAAAGTCCTTAATTCAAAGTAATGAATTGTTAATTGAAATAACAACCCATAACTTTTGAGAATTAAAAGCTTTTCTAAACTGTACCAATCAAAACTCCATAATTCAAAACAAGAAATTGTTGATTTTCCACCAATATATGCACAGCAACGAACCTTCAACAAGTAGTTCCGTGCCAAAATGAATTCTACAACCTTCTATCTAATTTGGGAAGCTTTACTTAGAGCTATGCGTACTGGTCGTCAATGACAAGAGTAGTATAATTACATAGTATAACTTTAATATTTAAATAAAAACACATACTATGATATTCAACAATGCACTAAATATTATAAAAAAAGACAATATACAAAGAGATTGGAAAATACAAACCAAATTCATAAAAACTAAACAGCATAACAAAATCTATTATTATTTTTTTCTTTATATAGAAATGGGGCATCTATTTAGAACCTTTAACATTTCCTCCTTTCTTTTATACTTGGCAGTGAGTACTGTTTATATTTTTTCCTTAATTTCAAGCAATAATTTAAATAATATAATATTTCAGGTGTGATAATTAACAAGGTTCAAATAATAAAAATAAATAAAATAACAAAAAAAAAACAACAACGGGAGCAGGAATATATTAGTTTCATGTATACTAATATATAGTATATATATTTATATTTATAATATAAATATATATAGTATAATGATATAATATATATATATAAGTCATATTAATATATATTCTATATATATATATATATAGTATAATATATATTATATGATATATAAGTTGGTAGAAAACTCCTCGCTTATATATTGTTAAATAACTTTCATTACTTTTTAATTATACTCACTACACAGGTATTATATATATATATATATATATATATTATATATATATAAGTATATATATAATATATATAATATATATATATATAAGATATATATATATATAATATTAATATATATTATATATATATATATATATATTATATATATATATGATATTTATAATATTTATTATATATATACTATATATATATATATAGTAATATATATATATATATTTATTATATATATTATAAATATAATGATTATATATGATTTATATATAGTAATATATAATAATATATATATATATATAAATATATATAATATATATAAGTATAATATATTAATATATATATTATAATATATATATATATTTTACATATAAATGTATATAGTATAGTATATAGTATATATATATATATATAGCTATAAAATATATCATAATATATATATATATATGAATATATATATATATTATATATAAATATAATAGATCATATATATATATAGTAAGTATTCAGTAATGATATTTAAAAAAATAAATATATATTATATATAGTTATAAATATATAATATACTATTATATATAATTAGTATATATAGTATATATATATATATATTACTATATATATATATTATATATATATATATATATATATAATATATATATTATATATATATTATGTATATATATATATATAATAATAATATATGATATATATATATATATTAATATATTATAGCTTATAATATTATATTATATATATAGTTGAGCACTGCATGGACAAGGGACTAGCCATCAGTTTAATTGTTTCAACTTACATAAAAGGAGATTGGTGACAATATACGAGAAGTTAGAGTAGTTTTTTGTTATTTGAAAAGCAATTCCGTTTCAGCTAGAGTAGTTTTGTTATTTCAAAAGCAATTCCGTCTCAAGGTCTTCCCCATTTGCCTTTTCTGCACACGTCACGTGATATATAAAACAAAAACGGGGTTACTTTTGATAGGGAAAAGTCTTTTATCGGATCGACACCACAAAAACACAATCAACAAACACAAACACAAGGTTAAAGACACTAATTGTGAATTTCACAAGCACACACGAAAAAAAATTCCCCAGATGCTTTGTAGGGTTTATCTATATAGTTCAAATGCATCACATCATTGTTTGTTACAGTGAAGGGATTTTGATATATTTATTTTCGTAATGCATTTTTTCATTGTACGAATTTAGTAACTCTGTCTGCCAGCCTAACCCTGTGTGTGTGTGTGTGTGTGGGTGTGTGTGTGTGTGTGTGTGTGTGTGTAGGTGTGTCTGTAGGTGTGTGTATGTGTATGACACTCCAGTGCCAATGGTTCGCCTTTCTCATTTTGCGTTCATATGCACATCTCTTCTTACAGGACAACGCCTTGCAAACAATAGTTTTATATCTCCTCGTGTGGTGGGGAGAAAAGATATTCTGCAGCTTGATGTTTTGCGTGTGCCGTTAGAAAAGCTAATAAAAGAACTGTCATTTAGATTTGGCTACCAATACACTATCTCTCCCAGTGAAACGCTTAAAGCATTCTTGGAGATGGTCGGCGATCCGCCGTAAGACCTTCCTATCTTTCCTCGAAATGTATGAATCGTATGTACAGTGGTGATGGTTCGAGGAAATATAATTAGGATAAGATGGAAGAGTGGTTGAAGGATTGTAAGTTAGAAAGGGTAATTTGATTAGTTCGCTGTGACTGAACAAAAGAAACTGAAGGAGCGGTGAAAGATGAATGTTTGGTGTGAATGTGTGTGTACGTGGTGGAAAGGAGATGAGAGAAGGTAATGAGAAAGTGAGCTGCGATTCGATGACTGAACTGTTGCGAGTGGGAGCTATGAATTTTGTTGTTGCAGTACTAGAATCTAAAGGTTAAATTAAGTTTGATAAAGACGGAAGGTTATCTGTGTTAACCATTGGCATCTCTAGGTAGTGTGGGCTAGATTGCGATTTTGAGATCATCTAAATGATGTATGGGAAGGGGTGCAGTAAGAGCTTTGATTTATTGTTGTTGGGGCGACCTAAATGGGTTGGATAGGTGATCAAAGAAAAGATGGTATAACAGGTGTTTTTGAGGTGTCGGGAGAAAATCAGTGCTATCAATATATAGTATTATATAGATATATATATCTATTTAATAGTTGAATTATATATATATATATATATAATATAATATAAATTATATATAAATATATTATATATATATATAATATACTATATATATATTTTTGCATATAACTATATATATATATATATGTTATATATAATATATATATAATATATATATATTATTATATATTACTATATTATCTAATATATATGTGTGATCAAGAAACAGATGAATAACCGAGTGATGGTTTGAGGTGTCTATGTATTCAATTCTATCATATATATATATAGAATAATGATATATGTTATATATATATATATATATATATATATATATATATATAATAATAATATATATATATAAGTATATATACTATTTTATATAATATATATATAGTAATACATATATTATATATAGTATATATATATATATATAGGTTATATATAGTATATATATTATATATATAATATAATATATATATATGATATTATATATATTATATATTAATATATATGTGTGTGTGTGTGGTGGTGTGTGTGTGTGTGTAAGGGTGTGTGGTGGTGTGTGTGTGGGAAATGGTGATGACTATGGGATGCGAGTGCTAATCACTCTGGTAAAAACTGCGAGGTAAAGATAGAAAACCATAGGAGGAGAAGACCGGAGATAAATAAAATGAGAAGGTACAAAATAGACAAATTCTTGAGAGAAACTCAATACTCTAAAAATAATAGATTTAAGATTTTTTTTTCGTTTTGAGTGAATGGATTTGTGATTTGAGTTGAGTGAATCGAATAAACAAAAGGTTGGAGGTGAATTATAAGTGACGGTTTAAAGTAAGGTGCGAAATGATGAATGAGGGGTTATATAGTGAACGTTGACGATAATGAAGGAGTGACGGTATATTCTCATTGTGCTTAAGTTTGATTTTACTGAGGTTGTACAAACAGAAATGAAAGAATTAGTTGGTAGATAATGGTAATAAAAATGTTTTGGAAAAAAAATATAAGAAAATAAATTAGTTTTTTGAAATAATAGTGATAGAGAAAAGCGAAACATGAAATTATTAAAAGATGAGAATTTAAAAGGAAAATAGCTATCATTTTTCGGCATTACTTTTCAAGAGAATTAGTAAAATGTAATAAAAATGTCATTTTGATAATAGAAGTTACGATGTTGTCTGCTTCAATAATGAAAGCATAAAAATTGTAAAAAAAGTCATAGAAGAGGAATGTTTGTTTAACAGACGTTGGGTTTTTGAATTGTCTTAATGATAATAGTTGTCTGAGTGAGATTTTTGAGAGTATTATATAGGCAGAAAATATAAACTAAATTGTTATTCGTATGAGTATGAAAGAAGAAAATTAATTGTTTTTGTGAGTTCATGCGGGATAATATTACTAAAATATATCACTATGAGCTAGATTGAAAGTTGTGTAAATACTGTTCATAAGTGTCTAAGTTCAAAAATACTCCAAATATTATAAGCTATTATTATAATATTTATATAGTAAGTATATATATATATGATTATAGTATATATATATAATTTATATATATATATATATATATAGTATATAAAAATATTATATATATATACTATTATATAAAATAATATAAAGCAGTATATATAGTAATAGGTATATATAATATTAATATAATATATATATAATATATATATATATTTATATATAGTATATGAATATATATAATATATAAGTATATTATAATATATATATATATATATATAGTATATATATATAGTATATAGTAGTAAATGAAGATGTATATAATTATATAATATATAAATTATATATATATATATAACTATATATATATTCTATATTATATGATATATATAAATATATATAATTATATATATATATATTAATATATATATATATATATATATATATAGTATATATATATTATAAGTTATAATATATATATAAACCGGATATAAAAGTAGAATAAGCTTTTTGTTTCTATAAGTTAACGATTATTTGTGTTGTTGCTGGTCAGTGACGAGGATTGAGAAGGCGTTGTTTGAACAAGTCCGATGATTGAAAAGTTGTGATTATCTTCTGTGGCTTTTTTAATGTTTTTTCATTTTAAGCTAAAAGTCTTGGACCTCGAACTGAAGGAAAATAGAGTAGATAGGTAAGGTAGAAGGTAGAGGTAGAGAGGTAATAATAGAGATAATTTCAGTTTTTAGTCACAAAGGCTTAACAGAATTTAGCAGTAGCTAGGACATCAAGCATTTGATACCGGTACATTACGACTTTGTGTTGTATAGTGATGATATATATAATATATATAATAATATATATATATAATATTATATATATTAATATATATATAGTATATATAATATATACTATTATATATATATATATATATTATATAATAAATAATATATTTATTTATTTTTTGTTATTCTTATATACAAACACTTTTTCCCGCTTGAGCGGGTAGTTCGTACGCGGGCAGCTCCTCCTCATCTGTCACACCTCCCGTCATTCTTCGCCCCGCACACCACGCCTGCACACCCCACTCTATCAACCTCGACTCAACAATACACTCGCCTCTCCTTTTCCTCAATTTCTGTCCCTGCCCGGCATCGTCTCCTTATTTCATGCCATCAGCCCGTGCCCTTGTCTCTCCTCCTAGTCGTGCTGTGAGTCTGGCCCCGAGCGTCCCAAGACATCTACCTAATCGACCTCTTTCCTCCATGTCGTCTAACTAAGAATGCCATCATCTAACCTATCCCTTTCTTTGCTCCACGCTCTTCCCACCAACCCTTTCCTTCCCATTCATCATGAGTCTCTCCGTCAAGCCTACCCGCCTAATTCCTCATCCTCTCCCTTACTGGTCTAACCTCCCACGAACCGCCTCAATCCCCCCTTCATCCAAAAGCTTTCCAACTTCGTTCTTGGACTGCATTCAACCCCACGTTCACACCGCATCACAATACGCTGTAAGTCAATTTTTTCAAACAACTTATCTTAACTTTTTGATAAATTCTCCCCTTTCCAATAATTGTCTAAGCCAACTCGAGCTTCTTCATTCCTTCTCCTACTCTAGTGTTCTAATCTCATCCTTCATCCCTCCCCCCTTCCCCAAATCATCCCTAAAATATCAAAAATCTTACTTCTTCCAATACTAAACCCCCTACTCTAACCTCTAACCCGTCCCCGTCTC
>JABUQX010001340.1:0-2500 GCA_015478945.1 Trachelipus rathkii
GAGAGAGATTATAAATGACGGCCATCATATGATAAGATTGATAGATTTTCGTATTAATACTGAATATTATAAGCTTTCAAGGATAATAATAAATAATTAATAATAATAATAATAATAATAATAATAATAATAATAATAATAATAATAATAATAATAATAATAATAATAATAATAATAATAATAATAATAATAATAATAATAATAATAATAATAATAATAATAATAATAATAATAATAACAATAATAAAAATAATAATAATAATAAATTTATGGGGTTAGTTTCGGCCCCAGTTTTTCATGCTCGGAATAATTAGACAGTTCTAGCAGGTCGTTAAGGTAAATATAAAATTCCTCTCAACATTCAAGGATCAGCTTCGGAAACGAATACGGAAGGGCTATAGACAGTTTATATATCCTTAAGTTAAAACCTGCAAAAAAAGTTTGTTAAAAAACTTAAAAGTAACAATAATATAAAATAATAATAATAATAATAATAATAATAATAATAATAATAATAATAATAATAATAATAATAATAATAATAATAATAATAATAATAATAATATGATAATAAAATAATAATAATTATCAATAATATTAATATAATAATAATAATAATAAAATAATAATCATAATAATAATAATAATAAATATAATATATAATAATAATAATAATATAATAATAATAATAATAATAATAACAAAAGAATAACAATAACAATAACAATAACAATAACAATAAAAATAACAATAACAATAACAATAACAATAACAATAACAATAACAATAACAATAACAAAACAATAACAATAACAATAATAAAAATAATAATTAATCAATAATAATAATAATAATAATAATAATAATAATAATAAATAATAATAATAATATAATAATAATAAAATAATAGTTTAAAGTATTATTAAAAATTATTAATATGCATATTAATTATAAAAATAGTAATAATAATAAAATTAATTGAAAATAAAGGTTATACAAAAACCCAGACTATTTTAAATATATAATAAGTTATATATATATATATATATATATATATATATATATATAATATATATATATATATATAATATATATATATATATATATATATATATATATATATATATATATATATATATAATATATATATATATATATTATATATATATATATATATATATATGACATATAACTTTTCAACTTTTAATACAATATATTATATTAAAAATATTCATATAATAAAACAGTTTAATTTTATGGGGTAATGAAATTTAATCCTCATTTCCTTATCTAAAATTACAATTTCTATTTTCTTGGTGGCCACGATCTTCAATATATATTTTTTAACACTTCATTAAAAATGTTTTTCATTATCCACAGTATTAGTTTAGTCACTCTTTCAATTATTTTTATTATTATTTTGTATTATTATTTATTATTATTATTATTATTATTATTATTATTATTATTAATTATTATTGTATTATTATTTTGTTATTATTATTATTATTATTATTATTATTATTATTATTATTATTATTATTATTATTATTATTATTATTATTATTATTATTATTATTATTATTATTATTATTATTATTATTATTATTATTATTATTATTATTATTATTATTATTATTATTATTATTAATTATTATGAATTTATTACCATTATTTTTATTTTTATTATTATTTTTTATTATTATAATTTATTATTTTCTTATTATTATTAATTATTTTATTATTATTATTATATTATTGTTTTATTATTATTATTATTTATTATTAAATATTATTATTATTATTATTATTCATATTATTATTATTTTATTATATTAATTATTATTATTATTATTATTATTATATATTATTATTAATTAATTATTATTATTATTATTATTATTATTATTATTATTATTATTATTATTATTATTATTATTATTATCTTCTATTCTTATTTCTTCTTCTTCTTCTTCTTCTTCTTCTTCTTCTTCTTCTTCTTCTTCTTCTTCTTCTTCTTCTTCTTCTTCTTCTTCTTCTTCTTCTTCTTCTTCTTCTTCTTCTTCTTCTTCTTCTTCTTCTTCTATAATTATTGTTATTAGTAATAATGCTTGCAAAATATTCTTAGTAGTAATAATTGTAGTATTTTAAAGCTGGCGGCTAAATTTCAGTTTTTCTTATAATTTTCGTTTATTCTTTCTATATTTTTTCTTAATACTTTATTTTCATTCTTCTTCTTCTTGTTTTCTTTAAGATTATTTCGATTATTCTTGTAGAAAAAGATCATTAAATGATTTTAATACCCTCTTTGCAGGTAAATTTTATTATAAAGATTAATATCCATTGGAATTTCGGTAATAAATCATTCCACCCTGTTTCGTATTAAACACTAAAAATAGCCAGTGATATCACTTACAGGGCACCCGATGTCCAAACACATTATTATGAATCTTCTATTAACGAAAAACTGCGTCATTATTGAACTTTATCGAAGAAAGAA
>JABUQX010001341.1:0-2500 GCA_015478945.1 Trachelipus rathkii
AATAAAGAGACACATCAACCGGGTTAAATAACAACTGAGACTTGCGTGGTTTCATTTTTACCAGGTATGCCGTATTTGTTTCGGCAGACCACTTTATACGCTTCCCGCCACCGATGACGTTGAAGCAGCTTTCTGTGTTGTGGAATTTGGGGATACGGGAAAGGCAAGGGTGTACATGGGGCATAAGTGACCTTCACGTCTATACGCCTGATGGAGAAACCTTCTATGAAAATAGCAAAGACCTTCAGTGTACGGGTGTGGCGCAGCGCTGCCAAGTCTACGCCACCTTGTACTTCTTCCAAGGCAATATCTTTGTTCTTCTTCGTCTGAATAATTTCTAGAGGTTTAGCAGACTGTTTTTAAGACTTCATTCATGCTTTGTGTTAGCATTCAAATCTCTTTGAGCATTTGTTCCTGTACGCTAAATAGGCGGTCAAAATTTCTTTCATGTGCGGAAAGCACAAAGATCTCGTTCTGGCAGGTATTTTTTTCAATTCCATGTATAGCATTTACCCCGAGCCATCTTCCTCTTTCTCGGTGAGAATAGTTTTATTAACCCCATTTTGGGCGTAGAAATTTCTATATAAATTGTCAGATAGTTCTACTAGATCGTCGAAATTTTGATTCTCCTTAAAAGTCATTAGACTCATTTATACCTGATTTGGCAGTTGCGATTGGAACAATTCTCAGACAAATTTTGAGTCACTTTCGATTAGTATATCAAAATTTTCTTTTTATAGACCTCCTTTCACTCTGCTTGAATAAGCACTCGGCATCTCGTCTCTTCTCATCCATCCCTGGAAGACCTCTTCTATCTGTGCCCTCAGGGTGTGGGCATACACTTGCTCGATGATATTTATCAGCTTCAAGTAACAGTTAATTTGAAGTGGAAATGACATCGAATTCACTATTCTGCTGGGTAGGATGGACGGTAAAATTCTAACCTTTTCTCTCGGGTCTGTTAAGTCATTTAATTTAAAGATGGTTGTCGTTTGATGCAGCCAAGTCAAGGGACCGTGTTTTGATAATGAGATAATTAGGGTAAAGCTTTTGGTTTTGATTTTGATTTTGGGTAGGGTTTTGATTCTCTCCCTTCCTTTCTCGATGAACCAAAAAGGAAGCGATTTTGGTTTGTTTCGCAGTTATTTGAATGTTTGAGGCTTCGGTTGCAAAGTCCGTTTCATACTGTGACGAAGAATCCTCCTCTTGAATATTGTTGGGGTTTGTTTGGTTGTCTATTGTTTAGAGTCATTGAGGGAGTTTTTGAGTACTGGTCTTCATTCGTAGTACTTTGGGTGACTAAATAGCGAAAGTCATTTTAACGGATTTTTTTCCTAGTTTTTTTTTTTTTTTTTTTTTTTTTTTTTTTTTTTTTTTGTCGTCCAGTGAGAGTTTGGGGGATTTTTATAATGTGGGGTAGAGTTTTCTTTTGTTTATTGGGGAGTATTTTGTAGCTGCTCTTTCGTTCTTCACGCTATTTATAGAAAATCACTGCTTTTTCATTTTTTTTTTTTTAACTCTCACTTTTTTTATTTCACTGTTAAATTCACTTGATTATTTTTAATCATCCAGGTGTGGAATTCGAGTCACTTTGCAGGGTCACCAAGCTTGTAGAACAAGAAACTAACTTAACGAAGGAAATTAGAAATTAAAGTTTTTTTCCGTTTTTAAGTTTATTAAGCACAGTGATAAATTGATATACTGACATTTTCACAATTAATTCACACAAAAATGCTTAATTATCTTAGACATTTGAAGGTAGGCTATTAATGTTTTGTTTAGCCGGCTTTTATTAGGGCCAAAATTTACAAACGCGCCCTCTTCATATGACTTACCGGACGCTACCTGACTTTGGGCCCCTTGCCAAAGCAATCTCTAGACACTCGAATCAAAACAAATTGGCTGTGTTTGGCCCTTACAAAATTTGAATCGGTTTTTACAACTACTAGGTGAAAATTTCCTTTAGGTTCTTTTAGGTGTACATGACCATTGTAGTGAGGTGTACATAATTATTACAGTAAGGGGCGCTGCCCCATTGCATATATATTATATATTTATATATATATATATTATATATATATATATATATTATATATATATATATATATATATATATATATATATAATATATTATATAATGGGGATTACTCAAATGGTCACAGGAAATTGGGTCGAAGGACTTACAATATCCACTTGTCCAAGATGTCGACAAATAATTTCTCTTAGGAAAAATGTCGACAAAAATTTTCGTGTTACTCGTCCAACCTGCACAACTAAATCAAAAAACAAAATGGCCCCCCCAAATGATCGACACGCTATTTGTCGACAATCAATCGATTATTTTTAACGATTATATATATATATTATTTATATATATTATTAATAATATATATATATAATATATATATTAATATATATTATATATATACGTTCTTTTTATATCGACGTTTTATATCGAATTGGTTTATATATATATATATATATATATATATAACTATAT
>JABUQX010001341.1:7500-16586 GCA_015478945.1 Trachelipus rathkii
CACCTTGTATGGAGTACTGTGCTCTCTTCTGGGGGGGGGGCTCTGGTTTTACCCGGTTTTTGCATAAGGGTCGAGTCAAAGTCAAGGCTTATAAACTGTTCTGCCCTTTCCAGTTCACTTGAACCCTCTATCTTTTTGCTGCGCGATGTTGGTGCTTTATCTCTTTTCTATAGGTACGCAGCGCCAAGTTTTCGTGAGAACTGATCACTCGTATACCACCACCTTTACGGTGCCCCTCGCAGCACAAGGGTTGCTGTGTCAGCGCACAAGTTTTATGTTGATATTGGTAACTCCAGCAGTTCGCTGCGGTGCTTCTTCTTTCCTGCCCTCTGTTCTGTGGAATTCTCTTCCATCTTCTGTGTTTCCTGTTGATTTTAATTCACTTTAAAGCCTGCGCTTGTGCTCATCTGCGTAGTTTGCGTTAGTTGATGATTATCTGAGATGTGCAGACCCCTCCTTGAATAGGCTCTGCCCGTGAGTGTTTGAAATGTAAATATAATATAATATATATATATATATTATTATATATATATATATATATATAATATATAATATATATATATATATATATATTTTATATATATATATATATATATATATATATATATATATATATATATATATATATATATTATTATATTATATTAGTATATCTATATATATATATAATATATATATATTATATATATATATATATATATATAATTATATATTAGTATATATTTTATATATATTATATATATATATATTATTATATATATATATATATATTATTATTATATATATATATATATTCAATGCCACCACTCACGGGCAGGGTCCTTTTCAAAAGAAGGGGGCGCAAAAAAAAAATGGAAAGTAAACCCACCCAGTCGTGGGCCTAACCGCAATCCTCAGTGGGCGCAGACGTGGGATAAGAGAGAGAAGATTGAATACTGGTAGGGAATAGATGAAAGGCAGGCGTTCCAACAAAACAGATGTGCGCTGAAAAGAGGACCACAACGGTGATCATGCCTTGCAGTCTCAATATTCACACAATATTCATGAGAGTATTGCACCTCTTGTGTTAAGAGGGCAACGCAGTGGTGGAGGAATGCGAGAGGTCAATTATCTCGTGCACCTGCCGTTGCAATACCGTAATACCTATACTAAGAAGATAGGGCGCCAACGTCACATCGGAGAGAAAGAGGGTCAAGGGAGTCAGAAAGTATAGGACTGTTTTATAAGTCTTAAGCCTTGCCTCAATCTATCATAAAGGGGGTGGAAACCGGATCCACCCAAATGGTTGAGAACAGTATTCCTACAGGGGCGAATAAGACTTTATTTAACTGGAGTATCTGAGCAGAAGAAAAAATTCACGAACAATCTGAACAGAATTCCCAGCTTTTTCGATGCCATTTTAACACCTGATGTTATATGAGTTTTCCTGGACAATTCACTATTTATGTTTAGTCCAAGAATGTTTATGTTGTTTACAGGTGAGACATTAGAAAGTCGTCGAAGGTGATTAAATCTTTTTACTATATATAATATATTATATATATAATATATAAATATAGATATATATATATATAATATATAATATATATACTATTATATATATATATATATAATAATATATATTACTATATATATATATATATATATTTATTTATATATATATACATGTTATGTCCCAAAGATAATGTACTGATGTCGTATTTAACTATGTACTGGACTACTGAAATTAAGTTATCTCCTTCGAGGTATGACCCTTGGGAGGTTACAAAGCGGTTCCAACGTTTCTTCAACTGTTCATAGAAGTAACTGGAAGCATTTCTGAAGTGAGTTTAGTTCACGGTGTTACAGTATTTTTTAAGTTCTTCCTCATCCAAAAGATTGACGCCTTCAACTTCATTTTTCAACTTAAGCGAAGAAGCAGAAAATCGCACGAAGCTAGATCTAAACTGTATGGAGGATGTGTAAGTACTTGAATGCTTTTCTTCGGCAGAAATTCCTATAATTGAGAAGCACGTAGGAGAAGAGAGTTCTCGGGGTGGTGCCAGCAACCAATCGTCGCAATGTTGTTCTGTTCGCTGAACTCGTTTTTTTTTGAAGGTCGTTCCAAGTCATCTTTGTAAAAGTTCGTTACAATGCTGTCTTGTCACAATACCACGGCTGTCGAAAAAAATAATCAGTGTTTTCACTTTGGACTTCATACGTGCTTTTTTCGGAAGAGGAGACTTTGTGTGCCATCACACTTTGGCGTTTAGTTTCAGGATCCAATAACTTCACAAACACATATTATCGCCTGTTAAAATCTTTATCCAAAAATTGAACTCCATTTCGAGACTTTCAAGTAAATCTTGACAAATTTTGACCATGTTCGCTTTCAGCTCCACATTTTGCATGCGCAAATGGTTCGTTAAAATTCTATGAACTGCAGTTTTATCCAAACCAGGTTTCTTCTGCAAAATCATCTGACACTGAACCCGCGGTCTCTCTCCATCACAGTTCTAAAACTTCCACTTTTCATCTTTTGTTGACGAGATTGGTCTTCCACAACGAAGGTCGTCCCCATAAGCTTCGTTTAAAGAAGCAAATGTCTTTTTTGTTTTTAGCGAAAAAAAATTATTTCTTTACATATTAAATCATTCAAATCAGTAAATCAAACACCACCCTACTCCCCACTCACCTGTGATTATTGATCATTGATCTATTGATTCGTCATATTTTCATTACACAAAACATTTATTTATTTTAAATTTTATTTGTTTAAAATATATTTTTTTTACTAAAATTTTTCTTATTCCTTTTTATGTTTATACTAAAAAATTTGCGTTTTTACACACCCTACAGAGTAAATTTTTTAAATCAGTAAAATCAAACCACAAACCTCAGCGCCCACCTGCACCCTCTCACCCCGCCATGATCTATTGATCTATTGATTCAAGTCCCAATTCGAGTATCATTTGGGATAAACATAACATAAAAATACAGTTCTTTATACACGATCAACGAATATATGCTAACCTAGCAAAGTTTTCACTCAATAAAGCTACATACATCACTTGAACTAAGAAATACATGTTCAACGAACAAACCTACCATAACTTAAGGCACGAATAAACTGCTAAACTTACAGTTTCATACTTAAGCAACAGTAAAGTACTAACATAGCATACAAAATTGTAAAATTTTCAAACTTTATCAAGCATATCTCTAACATATCAATTGTTATTTTTACATTAACTGGTAATATTTAACCAAAAATTAATCATAACTTTGTTATTATCACATTGATCATCGATTATGCTAACGTAAAAAGTTTCACTTATAAAGCTTACATAACCATCACCTGAATAAGAATAAATGCAACACGACAAAAACCTAACATACATTACCGAATACTGCTAACATTAACAAAGTTTCATACTTAAACAACAGAAAAGTGCCTAACATAGCATACATAAACGTAGTCTATTTGCACTTTATCAAGCATGTATTTAAATATCAATTTATTTTTCATTAAATGGTAATTTAAAACAATTTTTATCATAACCCTTTCTAATTATCATACTGACCGAGAGGAATATATGCTAACGTAACAAAGTTTTTTACATTAACATAGTAATATTTAAAAAAATTCATCATAGCCTTACCTAACTTCATAATCCCAACGAATAATTGGAAACATAACATAACATAAAATATCATAGTAAAATGTAATAGTTTACTGATCTTAAAGCAGTAAATAGTAAATAATAAATCAAAAAACCCGCCCCCCCCCCCCCCTCCCCCCCCCCCTTCATCACAACTCCTTCTATTTTTCTATTTTTTCAGTGCCCCATTTCAGTATCATTTCGAATAAACATAGATAAAAATAGGTTCTTTATATACTAACGAACGAATATTTGCTAACGTAACAAAGTTTTCACCATTAATAAAGCTAACATAGCATAACCTGAACTAAGAATTATAATGTACAACCCCGCACCACAATCTAACACACCTTACACCACGAATAAACTATTAACATTAACAAAATTCCATACTTAACAACAGTAAAGTAACTAACACAGCGTACAAATCGTAACCTATTCATACTTTTTTCAAGCATATTTCTAACATATTAATGTTAATTTTACATTAAATGGTAATATTTAACAAAAAATTTATCATAACCTAGTCTAATCATCATACTGACCAACGAATATATGCTAACATAACAAAGTTTTTTTCATTAACATAGTAATATTTAACAAAAAATTTCATAACCTTACCTAGCTATCATAATCCCAACGAATATTGCAAACATAACAAAATTTTATGCCAAACATAACAAAAAATAACAATGTTTTATCCAAACATAACACCATAAAAATAAGTTCTTTGAATAAAATATCACAGTAAAGTATAATAGTTTACTGGTTTTAAAGCAGTAAATCAATAAATCATTAAATCCTTGTCCGGGATAACTTTTTCCCATAAAGTGGATATTTTTTTCTCATAGAGTAGAGTATAGTAATATCTTATTTTGTAACAATAAGTTGGGTAGTACTTCGAAGGGAGACAAGAAGGAGAAGCAGCAGCAGGAAGACCCCAGAAGGAGTTAGAAGTTGTGAAAGGATTACATATTGCGTGGGATTGTGAATCAAGAAGGAAATTAATAAGAAGAACTTTGTGGATTGCATTTTAAGAAGAGTGTACTTTAGGGTTTAGAGTTCATATCTAGTAAGAAAATTTATTAACGTCTCATAATTTCAAAATTTATTTTAAAATTATTTTCATATAAAATCCTAAATGTAAGAGCAACAATTATTTCGACCCCATTTCTTTTAATGAATTAATTTGAATGAAGTTAAAAATATAATAAGAAGGAAATGAAATTGTGAAACTTCAAATAAATGAAAAGTGAAATGCGTTTTGCGAAGTAGTCGCAATAACGGAAAAAATTCAATTCTCTTCGTCTGCTAGCAAGGGGTGGAAACCCCCTTCTATCATATGTATCTTTTCGTGAATGGTGATGATAAGCTTGAAAACCTATCAGCCACCACCACCACCCTGCAGCTATGCGGGATATGGTGTTTTGTATAAATAAATACAAATTATAGATATTTACTATTATGTTTATATTTATATTATATATATATATATATATATATATATATATATATATATATATATATTCTATATATATATATATATATCTATAATTTTGTTTAAAATTAAGTGTTTTGAGTTATTTATATGTGATAAACAATATATCACTTTGATATTCATTAAGAAACTAGTGCATTATTTTCTATTTAATAACTTGCCACAAAAGAATTAATGAAACTTGAAAGAAATTTAAACTAAGTGTTTTCCAAAAATATAGCAATAAAACAGCAGTTATAGTCATTGACACTAAGCTAAAATAAATTTCTTTTAGTAATTTAATTCAAAAACACTTTGTGCAGGGAAAGAAGCGGATGAGCGCAAAATCACAGCGGAAGAGCGCATGCTACGTATGCGATTAGACGACGAAGAAAGACGACGTCAGCATGAAGCATCAATCACAACATCACAGCCTCCTCCTACAAGTATTGGTAATACCTATAATAAGCTTTCAAAACTGAAATTACCGACATTTGATGAGAAGGTAAAAACATTGAAAAATATTTGATACTATTTGAAAAACAAGCAGTAGCTAATGAAATACCGAAAGAGCGATACGCTCTTCTATTAGGATCACTGTTAACTGGTAAGGTAGTCAGTGTATATAATGAATTATCTTTGGAGGATTCTTCCTAGTTTGAAATCTTAAAGAAAGTTTTGCTTGTACGTTACGACTTAACAGAAAATGGTTATAGGTCAAAATTCAAATCAATAACCCCTCAGAACGACGATAACCCAGTAACATTCATGAAAAGAATTTTAGGTGCAATAAAGAAGTGGATTTCGGCTGCTGAAGTCGAGGAAAGCGTCGAGGAAAGCGTCGATGAACTCTTAAAATTCTTTGCCATAGACAAATATCTGTCAACTATCTCCAAGGAACTAGCAATTTTCCTTAAAGAACGTAATGATAAGAAAATGGAAGAGATAATAGTAAGTTCAGAAAACTACTTACATGCACACAGGTTGAACTTAGTACATAGAAATAGTACCGGAAATAATAAATTCAAAAATAAAAATAATAACGGGTTGTACGTAAATAATAAATATCATAATAAACCAACACAATGCAACACCAACACCAATAACAATACGAATGAGTCGACCAAAGTTGCGCAAGGCAACAATATGAAAAAGGATTCAGTAAAATTCCAATCAGAACAGAGAGATACATTTGTTTGCTACAGATGCAATAAGCACGGACATATTGCAAAGAATTGTCGGGTACCACTCCAGAATTACAGTGGTAGGAGTTTTAACACTCACTATAGGCAACAGAAATCCGATCAAAGTACTACTGTTGCTGCTGTTGATATAACTGAGAAAAGAGATATCCCTGATGGCGTATCTCCCAAAGAAGATGTTGCTAAAACAGTAGAGGTTTGTTCAATGGGTGATGCAGATGATAATCCCCATCACTTACCTGTAGTTAACGGATATACCAATGGATTCTTTGTCCGATGTTTAAGAGATACTGGGTGCAATGTAACTGTACTCAGAGAAAAGTTTGTTCCAAAGGAATTATACACAGGAGAGTTTACTAACATGAGGCTACTTGATAACACTGTAAAACGTGTTCCGCTAGCAAATGTGGAATTAGATACACCGGAAGAACGAAGGCTGTAATAATGCCAGACGTTGTGTATGATCTGATTTTAAGTAATATAAAAGGAGTATAACCTCTTGATAAACCTGATGTTAAATGGGATAGGTCTGAGAACCATAACCTCTACGTAAAGCGAGCAAGTGAAACTCACGAAGAGTTAGAAGCCCAAAGCATCGAGAAGGCAGAGGAGATTACGCAAGAAAGCGAAGAGAGTGACAGTGTGACGCTGATCACTCACCAGAAGATTCCTGATCATGATCTACATACAATTAGGGCATTGGAAGAGAAGAATGAGACACAAGCGGATAGTAGTACCACTGTTAAACCTCCTGCAGAAGATCCTAAATTGCAAACCAAGTTTATAAAAGAGAAAAGAGCCGACGAACACTCGTTCAGAGATAATATTGATGTTTCAGAGAAATGTCACAAAAGTGACGAGAACTCGAGCATAGCAGCTCCGGGAGAGGCATTGCCAGAACAAGACAATGACCAATTAGAGGATCTCGTAAGAGATAGAAGAGATTTTTTTCTGAAAAATAACGAAACGATCCTACCCTTAAGAAATTGTAGAACTCCATAGAAAAGGGAGAGGGAAAATGCCTGGTAATAAATATGTTATTGTATAAAAAGATCTTAGAAAATAATATTGCGAGAAATGTCTCAATAGTACCTAAAGAGTACAGAAATAAAGTGTTGAGTATTGCTCATGATGAAGTTTTCGGATGACATCAGGGTGTGAAGAAAACTCAAAGCCAAATTTTACGTCATTCCTACTGGCTGAATATGTATCAAGATGTCACCCGTTTCTATTGCTCTTACGATATTTGTCAATGTACGTGTCCAAAGGGCAGAGTACCATTGTGCTTTATGCCCATCATATAAGAGCCATTCCAAAGAGTCGTCATTGATATTATTGGACCCATAATTCTTCCATCGTCAGAAGGGCACCAATACGTATTAACATTAGTTGACAGCGCAACCAGATATCCTGAAGCAATACCACTAAAAAGCATATCAGCACAGAAAATAACTGAGAGTTTAATGAATATATTCATGCGGTTGTGAGTCCCTAAAGAGATTCTTTAAGATAATGGAAACCAATTTACTTCACTTTTGATGAAGGATGTTGCAAAGATGTTAAAAATCCGACAGATACATTCAAGTATTTTCTACCCCATGACTCAAGAAGTTACTGAAAAGTTTAACAGTACCTTAAAAA
This sequence comes from Trachelipus rathkii, assembly GCA_015478945.1. Classification (NCBI taxonomy): domain Eukaryota; kingdom Metazoa; phylum Arthropoda; class Malacostraca; order Isopoda; family Trachelipodidae; genus Trachelipus; species Trachelipus rathkii. The sequence goes on from JABUQX010001341.1 coordinate 15,462, forward strand.
CGATGTTGAAAAGGATGTGTCATGAACAGGTGAGGAAATGGAATAAATTCATAAAACCACTTCTGTTTGCTTAACGAGAAGCGCCACAAGAATCTACAGGATTTTCACCGTTTGAGTTACTATATGGGAGATTAGTGCGTGGTCCTATTCAGATTTTACAAGAAGTATGGTTAGGTGATATTGATCCTGAACAAGCAAAGACCACCTATAAATATGTAATCGATCTTCAAGAACGTTTGAATGAGACGCTACGTATAGTGCAAGAGAACTTAGCACGTGCTCAAACCAAGCAGAAAAAGTGCTATGATAAAAGGTCCAAAAACAGAACCTTAAAAGTGGAAGAGTTTACTTTTGGTACTAATGCCTACATTTCATAACAAAATGTTGATGAGATGGGGCGGACCCTACGAAGTGATTGCTCCTTATGGCAAAGACAGCTACAATCTCGTAAGAGATAGAAGAGATTTTTCGGGAAAACGAAGAAATTATACTATCCCAAAGAAATACATCTCCAGAGAAGAGGATTGTAACAATGAAAAGAACGAAGATCAAGAAATTGGAGCTTCGGCTATTCTTCGGGAGGATGAGAACGAAGAAAATATATCTGTACCTGTGATGGACACTACCATGAAAAGAGATGAAAGTTTAAAAGATGTGAAAATCTGCGAAGAAATTTCAAGGAAAATGAATACAGAACTCATGAGTATTTTAAAGCCGCATAGTGAAATGTTTACAGATATACCGGGAACAGCACGTCAAGACCAACATGTGATAGATTTGACAGATAATAATCCCACTATGATTAAACTCTATGTCTAACCTTACACTACCAGGACTGAATTAAAGAAAGAGATTGATCAAATGTTGAAAATGGGGGTGATCGTTAAGTCAACATCACCTTATGCAACTCCTTTTGCAGTGGTGCAGAAGAAGGGTGGAGCGAAAAGGGTTTGTTCTGATTATCGGGCTTTGAACAAAGTGACAATATTTGATCCCGAACCGATGATGACAACAAATACTTTGTTCACGAAATTTGCAGCTGATAAATATTATACTAAACTCTATTTGTCAAAAGGTTATTGGCAAATCCCTATAAGAAGTGAAGATGCTTATAAAACAGGATTT
>JABUQX010001342.1:0-2500 GCA_015478945.1 Trachelipus rathkii
AATGAAATTGTTTTGGTTTTGTATGAAGCTAACAAAACAAGGTTATCGTCTTGTGAAAGAGTTTTAAGTCTTAGTGGAAGAGGCTTTTAAGGGCATATATGCATTTTGTATGCAGTTTCTAGGCGAGGCTTGTTTGTTCAAATGAAAATGTTTTTCTTGTATGAGTCAGAATTGAAATCGTGGGAAGAGAGTAAAGAATGTGGTCTGTTGAAACTTGTAAAGGTTTTATAAACATATTGCCACACATGTTGATTTTAGAATATTGTTTTGTATTCAAAACTGAATTCCGATAAAGGACCCCCCTTTAAGAAAGGAATCTTTATCTAAAAGATTTGAATGAATCAACATGGGTGTGCATTCTGTCCAAGGAAGAACACATACCTAGCATCCATCGAGATGGTAGTACTCGCATCTTCAGGATGAAGGGCATGGTTAAGTTTACAAATTCTGGAACATAAAGAAGTCTACTGTCCAGAAGAGTTACATGCTAAACTCTGATAGATTTAAAACAAAGTAGGAAAACAAGATAAGTCTGGTGTCTGAGGTATAATATTTGCGGATGTGTAGTGTAGATCTAAAAATTTGGTAAGCGGATACCAGTGGTGCACGGTAGTCCGAAACTATTTCTTATTCCCTACGGTCATTTTTAAAACGCTTTCCTTTCTTAAGAATGTTGAAAGAGTTTTTTAAACTATTTTTATTAGAGGCGGTTTTAATTGTTACTTTACGTTGCTTTAACCTAATTTAAAATTAATCATGTAAATTGAAGCAAATGTTAATAATGTTAATATCGCGAAATTGATACTAACTACTCAAAAAAAATTAAAGCAAATGTTAATAATGTTAATATCGCGAAATTGATATCAACTACTTAAAAGAAAAATATTAGATCAATACTTAATAAAACAAAGTTAGTTTTCTAATAATTAAATGGTCGCCAGATTAATCAAATGATCGGATAAGACTTTAAGATTAATCAAAACAAAACGGTAAACATTAAAGTTAATGGTTAGTTAAAACAAAGCAGTTACTGACTTAATTGTAAGCTCGTAGCGGTGAATGCTAAGAATATTTTTTCTAAAAATTAAAAAAAATAAAACTAACTTGAAAAAAATTGAAGCTAAAAACTTCTTCTTAAAAATACTAGAAAATGAAGCTAAAAACTTCTTCTTAAAAATGCTAGAAAACTGTAAAACTAAACGAAGCTGTGCAAAAATTAATAAAGCTAGCTTATTTCCTTATTATTATTTATTTTTATTTTTTTTTTTATATATAAAAAAAAGTTTTTTACTTTTTTATTTTTTATCTTATTTTTTTTTTAAAAATGGTTGTTCCCCCCTCTGAGTGAAACACATTTATGTTGTAAAAAAAAATAAAAAAATAAGCGCGATTATAACTATGAAACTAATGCGGACTAATCTTAGTAATATAAACAAAACTTATGCTTTAAATTCAAAACTAAATGCTTTTCGTTTCTTCCTTCGATGTTACAAAAGAAATTAAACGTTTGGCAAAAGTTTTCTCAATTGTAAAACTAGGTTATTTTAAAATTAAAATTGATATTTTAAAATATCAGGAGAGCAAAAAAAACGTGTTTCCAAATCTGGAAAGATTCTTATATATATACAACGTGTTCATCGGAACATCTTTGAAAGCTACTCTATTTTGAATTAAAAATAGATACTTTCTCTAATCTAAAAGAGCAAAAAAAAAATCAAAAAAAATGTTATCATCAAAAATCTGTTCACTGGACATCTTTTAAATCAAAATTATATTAAAAAATTAAAAGAATGGAGCGGCTAACTATAAAAACATAGTAAACAACGTTATGGTACATCTGGCTACTTTCGCAACGTAATCAACGACTGGCTTGGTTATTTAGGATACTTTGGAAAAACACAGGGGAAAACATCATCCCAAAAACTGGTAACTTCCTTTAGGACCTAACTTTCAAGCGCTATTACGCAACATCAGACATGATGAGATGAAATAACTTAAGTCTTTTCCGTTTGAAGACCGGTTCGGTTACTTTAAGGATTTTAAGAAAAAATACAGGGGGAAACTTTCGGCCCAACTGGTAATTTTCCTTAAAAGGACCTAACCTTAGAACGCTGTTATGTAACATCAAACATAATAGGATGTATTACGCAAGTCTTTTTACGAAGGATTGCATTCAACAGAGCTATGATTTACTTTTAGTTATCGGTTCCCTTTTCAATTCAATAATAAAAAAAAACGATAGATGCCGCTCGAAACGGGCTTCCTGTTGCTTCCGACAGTTTCGGAGCAAAATTTAAAAAACTGACTGAAAATCATATCAAACATGGGTATATGCATCCTGAACATCTAGAGACCCGCTTGATTGTTTCAAAGTTTTTAAGGGGAAAATACCGGGGAAACTTTCGGCCCACGAGTAATTAACTTCCCTTAAAAGGACCTGATCATCAGAGCGTCGTTAGGTAACATCTGTCTAAAAGGATGAACTAACTCAAGTCTCTTT
>JABUQX010001342.1:10000-11830 GCA_015478945.1 Trachelipus rathkii
TCACGTAAAGATGACTCATCGAGTTGCAGAGAAAATTCCTCGTTTTTTAAAGTGTCACATAGTTTGTTTTCAATATCTTTTGCCATTTCATCTATTCTTGATGATACTGTGTTATTACTGAGAGGAATTGAGGTTGTTATAACACTTTTACCTGGGCAAATCATTGTATCCAAAACTTCATTAATTACTGGCAGTAGAAGAGTTTCACCAATATTGTGTGGTTTGCCACATTTTGCAATCATCTTTGAAATTTTATAAGATAAAACAAGCCCTTTCTCTAAATCTGTAGTTTTCTTGGCAAACATCCCTTTGATGCTTGTACGATTTTTGAAATTAATGTTCATTTTGCGAAAGTATTCCACATCTTTATCCATTTTGTCAGGATGCATTCTTTTTAAATGTTCTACCATTCTTGAAGGCTTCATTGCTTCATTTGAGAAATTTTTTTCACACAATAAGCAAAATGGCATTTGTTCGTTATTAACGGATTGAATGAATCCATATTTAAGGTACTCATTCGAGTATTGCCGACACTTTCTTTTTTCACTCATTTTATAAACTATATGGGACCTCTCTCTCTCTCTCTCTCTCTCTATATATATATATATATATATATATATATATATATATATATATATATATATATATATATATATATATATATATATATATATATATATATATATATATATATATATATATATATATATATATATATATATATATATATATATATGATAGAGAGGGAGTTTAGTTCTTTTAGGAGTAGTTTGATAACATATATTCAAAACTAACAGTTGCCAGGAAAGGAATACATTGTTGGAATGCTGGTCCCCAATTTTAGTGCGGAAAATGTAAAAAAGAAAAAAGGAATTATAATCTCAAAACTACAATAGCTACATGAAAAGGAATACATTTTTGGAATCCTCATAATTTTTTGATAGGAAAATGTAAAAATAAAAATAAAAAAAATTATTGTTAATAATTATAGTAATATGATTAGAGGGCCTATTTAGAGACCTTTTATTGGTTACTCGTTAAAATAAATAGACTTTCTATTAAATTTTTTTTTTTAACTAAAGAATACCTCAAGGGTACCGCACCCATGGCAGGAGTCGGGGTCTCGGCCTTCCAGGGAACTACGGGGTAGTTCCCCGCCTCCGGGGAGGGTCTCCGGTATTTGGATTTGGGTCTCTTTGGTATTTGGGTGTCGTGGGGTTCCTCCGCCCCTTCCCTACGGGGTATGGAAAACGTCCCCCCTGTGTTCCCCGTCGGCTCGAGCCCCCTAAATTGCCGTGTAATACCTTTACAAATAATATATATATATATATATATATATATATATATATATATATATATATATATATATATATATATATATATATATATATACTATGTCCCAGCACCCCCCAAAATAGCCAATTTTTATGTTTAATTTTTTTTTTTTTTTTTACATTTTCCGAACCAAAATTTTACAAGGATTCCAAAAATGTATTTCATTTCCCTGTAGCTTTTGTAGTTTTCGAAATATGATTTTTTTTTTTTTTTTTTTACAGTTTCCTCGGTAAAATTTTGCCAGGATTCCAGCAATGTATTCCTTTTTCCGGTAGCTGTAGTAGTTTTTGAGATATGGATTGTGGCTCTTCTAGAGGCTGGCCTATATAACAGAAAGAGAGTATATATATATATATATATATATATATATATATATATATATATATATATATATATATATATGAAGTTATGTTAGATGATGAGCAGCTGAAACAAGTATCCGAGTTTAAATATTTAGGATATATGTTAAATGATAAGGGAATGAATGATGCAGTG
>JABUQX010001343.1:0-7500 GCA_015478945.1 Trachelipus rathkii
TAAAAACTGCATATCTTCAAGGAAAAAACTTCAAAAGAGATGTATATTTAGTACCACCAGAAGAAGCTAAGACTGAAAAAATTTGGAAACTCCGGAAGGCAGTTTATGGTTTAAATGATGCTGCAAGAAGTTGGTATGACAGTATGAGTGAAATAATGAAAGAAACAGGAGGTGAGAAAAGTAAAGTTGAGAAAACAATTTTTTTCTGGAAGGAAAATGGTAAACTTATAGGGATAATGGGAATTCACGTTGATGATATGATATATGGTGGTGAAGTGAATTTTCATGAAAAAATAATTGGAAAGATTAATCAAAAATTAAAGGTGGGAAGTGTAATGAGAGAAGACTTTCAATATATAGGAATACACATAAGCGAAAAAAATGAAGACATTATAATGGATCAGAATAAATATATACAAGAAAAATTAGAGAAGATTGACATGGAAAAAAGAATGAATTTGAATGACATCTTAAGTAATGAAGAACAGACGTCATACCGTTCCGTATTAGGAAAACTCAATTGGCTTGCACAGCATACAAGGCCGGATTTAAGCTTCTCTGTTAGCAGATTAGGGAGAAATATGCAATGTGCTAATGGTCATAAAAGGAAATAAATAAAATAGTTGAAAAGACAAAAAAGATAAAAACTGAGCTTGTAATAGAGAAATTGAAAAAAGGAAGATTAGTTCTCGAAGTTTATCCAGACGCATCTTTTGGAAATATGGATGAAGGTAAGACTCAAATTGGTTACTGTGTATTATTAAGAGATAGTAACGGAAGGAAAAACACGATTGTGTGGAAGTCAAAATTAGCGAAAAGAGTTGTAGGTTCAACTTTAGCAGGTGAGACTATGAGTATGGTAGAAGCAATAGAATGGGCTGAATATATCAAATATTTATGGGAAGAATTAAATGTTATGATAGAGGAAGATTCCAAAATAGATATAATTGTTAAAACAGATTGCAAATCTCTTCGTGATAGTATTCGGTCTGAAGCAGGAGTTAAAAATAGAATGTTAAGAATAGATATGTTAAATATTAAATCTAAATTGGAGGATGGTGTTATTACCAACATAGAATGGATAAGCAATAGGGATCAAGTTGCTGACGGTTTAACCAAAGAAAAAGGTAATAATAAAATCTGGAGTTTATTAAAGTTACTAGACTAGGAGCAAATTAGGAGGAAAAAGGAAATTATAATATGTGCATATGATTCTTTTTTACAGTTTTTGGTTGAAGAATCCTCTACTTATTTTTAAGAAGTGACAAGTGTGGCTTCTTCAACTATTTACCCCATTTATATTGAAGGAAGTTTTTTTTATGTAGTTAGTTAGATATGTTTTTTTTTCTTTTTTCAGTGCTAACATTAAACAAAGATTTATTATGTGATGTACTTTATGGTAAATTTAAAAATATGAGACTTTAAAAAAGGTTACATTATAATGAAATTATCGAATGTATAAAATAAAAACAAATGTATAAAATTGTGATGTTGTTCATAACGGTACAAACATTTAACGTTTAAAATTGACTTTGCTGAATATTCTAATCAGTGCAATAGTTAGGTCATTTAAGTTTCTTTGATTTTTATATATATATTATGGTAAGAGCGGAAGTAGGATCCTACCCCATTCTAATGATCCCTATATGTATATAATGTTGAATTAACTTAAATAATAGTAGTTAATAAACTGTTGATAATCGTCTACTGACCAAAAAGGAAATCTATAAAAGTAAGTCTTCAATCTCATGTATTTAATTTTATTGAGAGTATAATCATTTATAAATCTTTGTTACTTTTTAAAAAAAAAAAAACTCACACCCTATTGAAGAATCATGGGAGGTAATATATATCTTATATAATATATATATATATATATATATAAATAATATATATTATATATATATATAATATAATACATATATTTATTATATATATATATATATTAATATATTATATAATATATATATATATATATATATATATATATATATATATATTATAATATATAAATATATATATATATATATATATATAAATTATATATTATATATAATATATATATAATATATATATAATATATATTATATACATGGGCGTCCGCACATAGGGGCAAGGGGGGCACTTGCCCCCCCTGGAATTCGGGATCTGGAATTTTTTAAAAAATATATATATATATATATATATATATATATATAATAGTATAATATCTTAGATATATTATATATATATATATATATATTATATTATATTATATATATATATACTTAATAATATATATATATAACATATATATATATATATATAATATATATGATATATATATATAAATATATATATATATATATATATATCATATAGCTATATATATATATATATATATTTATAATTATATATATATATATATTATATATTATTATATATTATATATATTATTTATATATATATATATATATATATATAAGTATATATTATATATATATAGATATGTATATTATATATATATATATACTATTATATATATATATATATATATAGAGATATTTCCGAAATATATAATGTACATAAAATATAGACATTTGAATTTTTGGAAAAGTGAAAAAATTTATATATTTTTTTCTAATTAATCCGATCAACATCAAAATTTTCAGACCTTGTATAATTTGGTCGAGATGCAATCCTTTTTTACTTTAGATAATTTTTTTGTATACTCAATAGGAAATTTTTGAAAATTTTCCCAAAAATTTTTTTTAAAAATTTTTTCCAAGACAAATCCAAAACTAATGCATATACAAAGAAATTATCTAAGTAAAAACATGTATCTCTTCGACTACTTATGCCCTGAAAATTTCATCCAGTTTGCCCAACAGGAAAAAAATTTCGCATTTTTTTTTTAAATAGAAAAAAAGATGAAATGGAAATTGGACAACGCTGAACAGAAAACTCAAAAAAATCGAACAAAAAACATTGTGACCTATTGTAGGTAATGGGACCATCGTATGCATATTTCAAGTTTTGAAGTCATTTCGAACAAAATTCTGAAAGTTGATACGAAAAATTTCAAAACATGGTTTTTGAAAATTGAAAATCTTCAATGCTACAGACCCATAAAAATACCCGAAAACAACGGTTTTTAGAGGGAAAAAAAGTCTACAGCTTGGTGTTATTAGGTCAAAATCGGTCTGAAAAATTCCCGAAAAAATTTAATAATGTTCAATTTTAGGGAGGGTGAAATTGGGCTCTAGCCCGAGCCAAGTATTGACCTGTCCTTGAGAAGAGATTATCATATTCCAATGAAACGGCTCTCTCTCTCTCTTTTGTACCTTCATCCGAATAATATGAAAATCGACAAGGAAAAGTTCATTGATGAAATGGAGAAAGTTCAACTGAAGTATAAGTCATGAGTTCAATGGACAATTTTCTTGCCGAAGCAAGTCTTTGGTATGAAGTGTGGTCTAAGTCATATAATAATGACATTCAGTTAATTGATTTATTGAAACATTCTAAAACATATTATCCATCAGTAGACACCGCTCTCATGATTGCTCTTGCTTTTCCTTCAACTACTTGCACAATTGAAAGGTCATTTTCTATTTTAAGAGGAGTCAAAACGTGGCTGAGAAGTATTATAGGTAATGAACGGCTTAGCTCTTTGTGCATGCTTAGCGTTCACCGTGAATATATTGCACAGGCTGGTCAGCAGTACTTCGATTAATGTCTCAATAAGTTTTCGTCTAAGCCTAGGAGGCTTCAATTTCTTTTCACGATACATTATATATATATATAATATATATATATATTATAATATATTATATTATATATATATATATTATATATATATATATATATATAATAAATTATATATATATATATATATATACTATATATATATTAATAGAGAGAGAGAGAGAGAGAGAGAGAGAGAGAGAAATGAGTTAATTTCTTAAATGTAATTGTACTTTCTTTAAAGGTTTAAAAGTTACTTGCAGTTTATCTTGTGAATTATACCTATAAACAGACTTATGATTATAAAAGGAGAAATAATTTATTTAAATAAAATTTAATTACTTGTTTATTTTTAATTGAGTATAAGCATTTCCCGAGTATATATATATATATATGATAATATATATCTATATACTATATATATATATATTATATATATATATATATATATATATATATAATATTATATATATATATATATATATATATATATATATATATATATATTATATTATAATATATATATATTTATATATATATATATATATATTTTATATATATATAATATATAATTTATATATATATTATATAATATATATATATATATATATATTATACTATATATATATTTATCGAAGTACCGATGTATCGGTATGCGGATATAAGTTATTGCAGTATCTGCCATTTTTTTTTTGGTATGGTATTGGTTAATTGGCCGATACTTGGCCGATCTTCTTACTTTCTGGGCGAACATATTATGAGAAACTTTTAATTCAATATTAATCTAGTTTCGATATAAAAAGGTTCTAATAAGGAATTCCCCCTTAAGCTAGCTGAAACCACACAAGAATGGCATCTCCAACGGAACCACTTCTAGAATGCTTTAAAATAGCATAACCGAGGTGCTTGCTCGCGTGACAAAAAAAGATTCACAGAAGTAGAAGCGCCTTATCAGAAACCAATGGCACAGCAAATGAGAGTCGCGAATGGTGGCTTTTCAGCATTTTTTTTGGACTTCCCCTTTGTGTCTTGGCTACGATTCACATTATATTTACAAGAGCTGGCATTACATTATAGTTTGCTTGTAAATAGCTAATTCAAATCGTGATATTTTACATTCATGTTAAATTCGGCGCAACTGTTCCTAAAGTGCTTCTTTATCATTATTTCTCTTTGTCTGTAACTTCTGCTCTAAGGTAAGAAATATACTTATATTATACTACAACATCTGTAAAAATATTTAATGCCACTCGCAAAAGTTTTTAAACTAGCAATACTCATTTGTCAGCTGAGTGGTTTTTTATTAATTTTTGTTAATATATACAAATAGTGATCTTTTCTTGGTTTTTCTTTTTCAGCACAAAGAGTTTCTTCACTTGCAAAATCTGAAATCGGAACCAATGGCTAGTAAAAGAAAGACAAGACATGGCAACTTTCACTCAATGAGTAACTTCATTGGGAACTAGTCGAGAATGCTGCTTCTGGAACTCCAATCTACGTGAAATGTCTAAGATATGGCAATCTTGTAAATAGCAGAGTCGCGCAGAGAATGTCCAGAATTACCCAGCAGCACTTTGCAAAGTATATTTATCTCAAAAATGCTTGAAAAGTGGGAGCTTAGCAAACAGTTGTTTTGTGGTGCCAATTTTAAATTCGAGAGTTACAGTCCTGAAGAAGATAGAAGAAAACTGGGAAAAGGCCAAAAACATATCACTTGGCAGAGGAAAAACTGAATTGAAAGAAGGCTTTCATAGCACGTTAGACAAGCTTTTGACCATCCTCAATTGGCAAGTGTGAGAGTAAGCTAATGTTCAGAATTGAGGGTTCCATCGTTAAGGTGTGCCTGGCTGTAACATGAAGTTGCACATCTCCTGCTCTTGTTCTAAGGATATGAAGATCCCTGTCAAAGAACTAGTGTTTATTAATAGTCAAAGGGAGAAGGTTCGGTCTGTTGGACAGCATCAAATTGGATTACCAGATCTACCTGAGCACAGAAGACAAATTAAAAAGCAGAAGATGAATTAAGAAGAATTTCTGAATATAAGCAGAAAAGGAAGGAAGAGGTAACATTACAGCCAAATGAAGTTCTTTTCTCCGACGAAGATGAAGAGCCAACTGATGTTACAGGAAAAATCTGAAGATCCTTTGCAAATTCCATGTGATGATTTTGATGTACCTTCTACTTCAAGTACAAGTCAGTATAATACATTACAATTGCGCAATGTTGCATTGCAAAGTATTAGGCATGGTGTCATTACAACAGCTGCATTTTTGGATGCTGGATTAATTATTGAAGGAGACAGGAGTATTGTGGTTGATCACAATAAAGTAAAAAGGGCACAAGAAAAAGTCATGAAATCACTTGATGACGAACTTCATGCTCGGTGCCAGATAGGCAATATTGAATGTATCTTCTTTGATGGACGCAAAGATTCCACTAAAGTTCTGTTACAAACAGATAACTCAAGTCATCAGTTTCCAAGTATTGTGAAAGAAGAGCAATGCACTGTTTACAGTGAGCCAAGTGGAAGGTATCTTTGCCATTTTACTCCAGAGAAGAAAATGAAACCTGCTGAAGTTATTGCTAACCGTCTTGTGGATTTCTTAAAGAAAACAACATTGATAAAAGTTTGCATTCTATTGGTGCAAATGACTCAACGAATGGTTAACACTGGGTTGGGAAGGAGGAGTCCATGTTCAATTGGTTGAAAGCAAAGCTTGATCGTAATTAACTCTGGTTGGTTTGTTGGCTCTTTCAATACACAATGAGCTACCTTGCGCGCTCACTTTGATCAGTCAAGTTGGATGGAAAACTTGTCTAACAACAAGTGGAGTGGTAAGATTGGCAACACTCTTGATACTGGCAACAGAACTAGAAATCAATCCCTCATTTGTCAGAATTATTTCCAGAGCTTTGTTCCTTGAGTGAACACTGTTGACAAAGATCTTTCTAGAGATCAGGCTTATGGTTACAGGATAGCTCAGGCTAAGGACAGGTGTACTTGCAACTGATCTGGCATTATTAGAAATTGGTTCCTGTAAGCCACTCTCGGTAGTTAACAACTGCAAATAGAATTTGCCACATATGGGTTTTAAAACATGGCCTTAAAGGTAAGAAGTTGAAGACGTTACAACTGCTTGTGGAATACATTGTTGGCGTTTACTTATCCCTCTTGTTTACAATCAAATTGAAATCTTCTTGGGTGGAAGGATCTCGTCCCCCATTTTTTATCAATTGATGTTCGTAAATCTCACAGAGGCAGTAGCAGATGTTTGTTTTGGTCCAACAATCCGAACGTTCATGTGGTTCGCCATTTAGTGAAATGGTGCGTACAGACACTTTTATGCTCGGAAGACCAAGAAAAAAGAAAAGCAGGGGTCCAGAAGATAATTGAATTAAGGAATGAAGATAATGATACACCAGTAGACCTATCTGTTCGGCCTAGGAAAGCACCTGCAGTAAATCCAAATGCAACTTCCCTTTTGGAACTGATAGACTGGTCAGAAAATGTATATGAACCTCCACTTACTTGTAACTCAAAATATAATAAGAAAGTTTGTTGAAGAGCCAATGCAAGTTCCAAAGTGGCCATGTCATGGACAGTCCATAGAGAGGTGTGTGAAACAAGTAACAGAGGCTTCTGGCAAAGTGTATACTCATGAGAAACGAGATGGATTTATTAGAGGCCAGGAAGCAAGCAGAAGAATGATGTCTAGGAATGAATCGAAGAAAGATTTGATGAATATTGTTGGATGAAGCTTTTTACATTTTTA
>JABUQX010001343.1:12500-42500 GCA_015478945.1 Trachelipus rathkii
ATTTCACCTTCACCTACCTGACTGAAGTGTTACAATAAGTTGTTTGTGAGATCCTCCGTAAAATGGTTCTAGGATAAGTACGCTGGCGGTGGGAGACCATTTGTCCTCAGAACGCGTAATCTTCCACGCCTCTGAAATACCTCCTGATGGTGAGGTTGATAACATTCCATCATCAGTCTCCATGACCTGTTCTTCTATTGAGACGTCTGATTCGCCATCGCTATCAGTTGTGCCTATAAAGACAATTAGTAAATGTTAGAAACGAGAAAATTTTTCAGCATTCTTAAAAAAATATATTAGTACTTTTAAATAAGAAAATGCTCACATGTGATTCATGTAATTCCCAAACCTTCTCTTTCTCTCTGCTCTAAAAGACAATCATTTATCACTCATATTTAAATCAAAATACCTAAGAGCTACATTATATTATCTACTAAAACTACTTTCAAATCGTCCTTAATTCATAATTGATTAAAAATCATACATATACATAAACGTATGCGCACAGAGAGAAACGAACTTAAAATATTAGCATCCTACGTCTCTTTTTCTTTGTTAAGTCCAATCATACAACCATCATACTCCTCAACGTAGTTCTCCCATTTTGACATGTTTTGGTTAAGATTTGAATGATTGAATTTATTCAAAGAATGAATAAATATAAAAAAAATAAATAAATAAATAATGATGATGATATTATAAAATATATATAAATAAAAATAAATAATAAATAATGATGATGATAGTAAAAATAATACATTTTTACTGAACGAGTAAGATATTTGTATTAACTGTATGGAGGCTGACATCCATTTAATATTTAAGTTCTTATTGTGCGATCAATCGCACCTCTTCACATCCATTTAATATTTTTCTTATTGGTATGATAGTTCCCTGATTTATAAACCTTCTGAACTCATATTCACTCTCTGCACAACAGATATATCCCAGAAACGTCTCTTACACACAAAAATCTTCACCAACTATATCAGCTCCCGAGTATCGTATTCACTCTCCCCTCCAACTTTAAATCATTCTCACTAGAAATATCCTATAGATTACATACTCTAAGCTTACATTGTTCCTCATACACGACAATAAATCACTCCGCTCTATCAACTCATATTTAACGTGGTATCACGAACCCCAATTTTATATAACTTGAGATCCTTACCATATTCCTTCATAGGGGTTATGGATAAGGCATATTAATAATCCATTGCTATAGCAGGTAAGCTCCGGACGGTTCACTACATAAGGCACCTAAAACGAATACTTAAGGTTAGATACACCAAAAGAACTGATAAACAAACGATGAATCTTAAGCACAAGAAGATAATATTGAAAGATTGGGATATAAACTACAAACCTTGCAGTAAATTCCTGAGAACTTCTGCATTGCTCCATACAACGTATCATATCTTTCTATACAATTATAACTTATCTTTGCCACAACCTGAACCTCTAAACTGGCTGAATAAATCTCGAGGGATGTGAGAATAGATTTAATGCTCATTCCTTTCGAGAGAGAAAGAGGGTGTTCCAAGATGTCTCGCAAAAGGGATTATCTCTATATTTCCTCTTATTATAAATTTGCATGTTCCAGGGCAAGATTCTTGTGTGTTAATGTGTTATTACTCACTCTTGGTGTCTAAATTCCTGGAGTCGTGCAGGTGATTGTATTATATGTTTATCTCGTGTAGCACTGATTCACTACTAGTAGTCTTTTTATCTTTAGTTTCACCCTACTAGTGTCCGAGAGGCTACCCTATATGAGAACTACAACATTTTAATAGTATCCCGTACCAATATATATATACATATACTATATATAATAGTCTACTACTTTTCATCTCACTATACTATCTATAATACTATCTCATATTTATATATATATTAATATTATATATATATAATATTAATATTATATTAATTATATAATTATATTATAAGTATACTATCGTTCGTAGATACTTTTGGCTTGAAGTTAGGGTATCTCCCTACAACCGATCATCTATTGAGAGGCGAGTCCTAGTTCACTTGGCAACTGATTTGATTTCCATTATGCTCATGTATCGCGTTTCATCTTGTTGACCAACTTCTATCCGTAGTAAGCATCTTGTGTACATCTTCTTGGTGAAACTGTGTATGAAATAAGGCTGCGGATAAACTTGGTATCGAGGCCCACCAGCATGAGAATCTAGACGGAATATACTTTCCAAAGAAGTAAATAAGTGGATATATGTATTAATGATTAATCTGCTTGCTATGACTGGAACAAAGATGAAAGTCGAAGTGTACATAATGATAGAATGGGTCAGTATGGGGCTGTAAATTAGTGTTATGTGCTGGAGTGGAAATGGCAATGAGAGGGATAGATGACTTACGCTATAACTTCTCATGAGTGATATGGTATGAATATTTTTCGTTAATATGTAAATACTTATAGAAATATACTCAAATGGGCAGAGCTGGCGTGCCTATAATTTTTTTAAGAGTGCGCCGCCTGCGCCTATGAGCCTATGCCGCCCGGACCTGTTCGCGCCACGCCCTATATTTTGTCACATCAGTCGCAATATTCGCCTTTGCAGCCTTAGCGACTTTATCGCTCCGGCCAGGTGTGCTATCGTTTATTAGCTAAATTTATTGATGTGCAATAGTATATACTTAGGTCTGCCGACAACTAACCTGAGATAATACGCCACTTTGCCTCTTATATATAAGAGTAACGAAAAACACCATTTATTAATTGTTGTTTGTTCTAAATTTAAAGACACCGTAATCTTAACTAATCTACACGTCCTCTTAACTCCGTCCAATGTCCTTTTGTGTCCATGTTTTCAACCCTCCAGGTATGTGTTCTTCAGGACATACACTCATCTCTCAGAGCCAATTGAAATTTTCAGACAGTGCCATAGTCTCATGCCGCCAGATGAGAGTTTTAACCATCTCGTAGTTAAGAACTTACTTTACTAGTTATATATCTATATATATCTTATTATCCTACCCCAACATTAGACGTGAGCTGATATTCCTTACTATACTACTATCGTGAGGCTTATCATATCACTAACCATACTCCATACTTAGAGTATGTTATGGGCTCTATCTACTCTATTCACTAATAATATAGAGCACTTCAGTAGTGGGTAAGGCGGCCACCACCCATTCAAGTCATTATATATCTCCACACGATGATATGTACTATAGTTGTTTAAACGACCCTCTCACAACCTCCAGAATGTCTAAACCCAACATTCTTCAACCTCTGAATTTTGCTTCCACTTCTTTTCGTCATCACATATCACACTTTTCTATACCTCACTATATTGAGGTTTATCTGCAGACATCACTTATCGAGTAAGTAAGCTTAGTTTAACCACTCTGTACCTTATTCGATAGCTAGCATAACCGTACTACTGAGTCGGCATGCTATTTACACGAGCACGGTGGTCGCGTGGACACAGTGTTGCAGGCGCGAGCTCCACTGGAGGAATTTATTCTTTGGCACATACACAGCGCATTTTTTAGCTAATCATATCCGATTACAACAGTCCAAGGTCAATTCATTTTTATATATGAGAGCCTACTACTCCTAACACCTGGACTGTACATCTGCTACTTTAGTATTCCGGGACCTAGCTTCATTGACTTCTTAGCTATGCTAACAGGTATCAGGTAGGCCTATGATACTGTGACTCCGCTTGAGGTATACTGTAACAGGTTCATTATACCTATCTTCCTACCTACACTACCTCATTTTTTACTCTACCTACTCAACTCACCATATAGGTTGCTGGAGATCTTGTTCTTATATATATATAAATATATATAGTATGCTATCCCTGAGACGCGTGCCATTTGACGTTCGGGCTTTAGGCACGCACTCTCGTATCTCATATTCTAATTACATAATGCTACAGAAATGATTTTTCGCTCCTGCGTGCCCCCGCCCACTGAGAGAGGAGAGATCTTGGATACGCGAGCACAACATGCCGATAATATTCAGACTGGCCTACGTATGATTACTTTATACTAACAGAAAAGTGTTATACTGCCTTATTACTTTGAATTCTCCTATCTTAGATCAACTTCATTGGAGCTCTAATCTTGCCACTACTCACAATATCAAACAAATATCAACTTATCTGTAAATTTTAGCTTCCCCTCAATTAAACTCACGATTCTATGAAACGGTTTCTACTTGCTAACCAACTTATATATACCTTCTGAAATAATACGGACTATACTATATATAATATATAGCTAATCTACTTTTAGGTCTTTATATTTTTATTTATATATCACACATCTAATTCCATTACCAATCTGACGATTTACCGGCCTACCTCATTCCATATTACCTGCTCCAATCCTATGTGATCTAGCGCTAAAAACAAAAAACTCAGAAGTATTCCAACCGTTCTTGCTAACGAGTCTTTATACTCACAACTAGATGCGATCGGTACCATGCGGTTACACACGACGACATCTTGGAGCTGCACAATATCCTGGAGACGAGAGTCTCAGTTCTAGGCCGATGGATTCCACCTCCGGCTGATTATGACTGTCAGAGAACTTGCTTCTCTTATTGTAGAATTGCGCACTGAGTCTATATGGTTAAACTCATATATGTAATATTATCAACTCTAAACTGCTTAGAATGAGATGAATTTATTGCAGATTCACCGCTGCTTTTTTTCACTAAGAGAGACAGTGGATGGAGGGCGAGTTTGTAAATATGTCAACAGTTTCGGAACTCCATACTGCCACAACTGGTAGCTAAGAGTTAATGGATTTGAGCGCTGTTAGTGAATACGTGTAGTTGTTGAGATCGTGCCATATAAGGAATATGTTAACTTGTTCATTCTGTGGCACTAATACCTAAACTCTTTGACAACTCTCTTCACTTCCATTTCCTCGCTCTCTCGACCTCTCCTTTTCCTTCTTTCAAGAATCGTCAGTCTGGCTTTCGCCGTTCGCAGCTCAAACTGCTATCCTTTCCTCTTCAACCTGAATCTCGGTTTCTGCCCTTTAAGATCCACTGGTGCTCTTGTGTGTAGCGCTTTTGACCATCTTTAGCGTATTGTATATGTAAGTCAACAGGGAGGATGGACGTAATGACTCGGTGCGTGACACGTAGACTGAACGTCTCTTGCACTAGAACACTTCGTGTATAGGATCTGGTTTACAGTCTCATATGCGACATTTGACTTCACGTCGTAGAGTCATGATTGAATGTGAGTTGTCGAGAGTACAGAGAGATTTGAATTGTCATCGTTCGATATGTGTGTAGAGGACACACGTCCACTTCTTTATGTGCATGTCGGTATCCAGTTTCCATAGGGTGTATCTTCGGCAGGTGATCGAGGCGTGGTCTAACCACGCACCTTTAATTCACATTACTTTATTCTATGCCGCATATCTCGGTGCAACAAAGCGCGCGAATGTGGCTAGAAATTTCAATATCGGGACTACTAAGCTGTTATTGATGTTTTGTATGGGAAGGTTAGATCCGTGCCCCTCGCCGTATCTTTTGGTCGAAATGTATTGCGTGGGAGGGGGGGCGAGGTGACTGAGGGACTCGACTCTGTATATGAACAATGGTGTGTGAAGAGTGTGAGTCGTGGATGTGTGGATCAATCTTTACATGAAACAAATGATTGAGAAATTGAGGGATAAATAAGATATTTATTTACTTATTTAGCGTTACTGAGTGGATTTACATAAGCGTCCGTAGGTATAGAGTTAAACTAGGGAGAGCTTTTAGGCAGGTATTAGTTACTGCTATATCTGTATTGCGTTGGTGGTGGATTTGCTTCTGTATAGGACATTTCAATCTAGTACTCGCATGTGGGGATCGACTAGTGAACGTCCAAGTAATACACATGGTTCAAGATGGTACAGATTGGTTTACGGATTAATCTCAGCGGAGATGAGACAGGTGCTGTTGCGGTTACTTCTCCTTCGGTTTCCACTTCCTACCACTTTGTTGTTATTATTGTGAATGGGGTGTATTTGGAGGAAGAATTTCGTAGGTGGTCGCGTGTATGGCATTTGATATTTCGTGCTTATATAATGATTGCGATGATTATGTTGAGATGATGATGATGTTGCGGTCTCACCGTATTATAGTACCGCACGCTTCGTGCATGTACTTTGTCGGTTGTCGTAATTCTTATACAGAACCTGCTCGAGAGGCATTTCTGTTAGTAGTCTAGATTTGTGCAGCATTGAGTACATTGAAAGAGGGCTCGTCTCGATCATGCTAAACCGTGATATAGTATCGTCATGGCACGTCGTTACTGCAGTCTGAGTGAGGTACTAGGTTTCCTCTCTAGAACGTGAGCGTTATTTATGTCTGCTCCGGAGCATGTGCGACGCACAGTTGGTTGAGCTTGAAGATATCTCGTCTCTCTGTGCGGTAGGGTTGTCTGATTGTAGGACATGGGAGAGGGGATTGGAGTGCGAGTTGAGTATGTGAGCACACGCTTTTGGAATTGGCTGACGTGTTGACACGTTCTGCTGTCGGTTGGGTCTACTATTTCAAGACTCGTTGCGACCTTTTCGGAGACATCCGGGTTCTCTAAGCTCTTCGATTTGCGCGTGAGAGGCTCGTTAGCGATGCAGCGTGCTATTTTTGTTCTTACTCGTCTTTTGTCTGATATTGGCTGCTGACGGCTCGAGGACTATTGGTGTCTGGAGACTTATACCTTACCTGAGTGCCTCGTCTCTCGCCGCGGATCCTAGTAAGCTTCATGTCGCTTCCAGATGGATTCAATCTTAGGGTGGGCACTGCAGGTGTGAAATAGTAGAGTGTCAGAGACTAAAAGGGTGAGGTACTGGAAGCGCTACTGTATGTAGTTGGTGTGGGTGAAGAAAGTGCGGGCTAATGAGAGAATGAAATCGGTAAGTCATCGTGAGCATGGGCTTGGTCATTTGGGAAAGGATGATGATTACCGTGCCTGTGTTGAAGTCGGGTGTATACTTCGTGGAGAGTCTGTGTTCGCACACGACTGGGTCTGGTTACACCGAAAGGAAGTTGAGATTGATCGGTTGAAGGCGGGATCCTGCGTAATGTTGCTGTAGAGGAGAGAAACTGTCGTGAGTTGCAGAGGCGAGAATCAAAGGTGGCATGATCAGGAGAGAATGGCGGGGTTTTGTAGGGGGCATGGTTGTGGCGCACGCTGGGCCAGGGGATGAACCTTACATTGACGATTTACCATAAGTGGGGGTCCGTCGCGGTCCCATGATGCTCTCGGGTGGATTTTCTGTCTGTGACGAGCTCCCACTAATTTAATGGAGCAGAGGGGGCGGTAAGGCTGGCTTTCTTCTTCGACGTTTTGTCATGTTCTCCTACTGGCTTTTCTTTTCCGATGCTTTACAGCACCTTACCCCCCATCTTGGGGCAAAGAGGAAGGTGAAGAGAAGAAGAAAGAAATATATATTCATATATATATATATTATATATATATATATATATATATATATATATATATATATATATATATATATAATATATATATATATATATATATATATATATATATATATATATAATATATATATATATATATATATATATCCCTAAATCATAAAAATCCAGTTTTTTAATTTTTTTTCAGAAATTCTTTTGTTTTTTTATTCATAAAATGATTCTTTTAATGCTATTATTATTATTAATTATATTTTATTATTATTATTCATTATTATTATTATTATTATTATTATTATTATTATTATTATTATTAATTGAAACTAAAGTATTTAAACTGTTAATTTTATAATGGCTGTTTTATAATAAAAATAAAAATAATTTGCATTATAATTACGTTATACATTTGTTTCTGAAACTGAAATATATTTGTTTGTCATGTGTTGCGCCAGCATCTTTATGTCTTTACGTGTATTTTAAGCCGTATTCAAATCTGTTTAGAATTCATGGAAAAGTGGTATATTTTTTTTTTATTCTCAAAAGCATGCGAAAAAAAAATTGAAACAAAACAAAAAAATGTTTTACTGTAACTCTGTAAGCACTAATCTGAGTCAGAGTCGAAATTTTGAATTTGACTGCTGGGGTCGGAGTCGAAAATTTTTGTTTAAGTGGAGTCGGAGTCGAAAATTTTTGTTTATGGGGAGTCGGAGTCGAAAATTTTTGTTTAAGTGGAGTCGGAGTCGAAAATCCAAATTTGAATTTAAGGAGTCGGAGTCGAAAAATTTATTTTACGACTCCGCAGCCCTGCTATCCTTAAGTATACAAGAGTTAGTGTAGGCAGCTATGGTGTCAAAGTGAGGAAAGTGAGGAGTACGATTGGTTTTGTGTTTGTAAAGGTTTTTTTTTTTTTTTTTTTTTTTTTTTTTTTTTTTTTTTTTTTTTTTTTTTTTTTTTTTTTTTTTTTTTACAGTTAACCACCACTCACGTGCCGAGCCCTTTTCAAGGAGAAGATGTTGAAATATGTGATGGATGTTATATCAGTGAGAGGGTTGGGGATGAGAATATCAGATCTTCATATTATTTTATGTAAAATTTAGTGAGGGGGTATGGATAGGGAGGAAAGAGAAAAGGAAGCGAGGAGAATTAGGAGTGAAAAGGTAAATGAACAACAGGGTTATAAGGAAAAGTATGTGAGAACACTTATGAGTCAACTGAATGTGAACAAGATGTAATTGAGCAAAGCTGGATGGAAATGAAGGAATAATTTGTTAGTAGTGCAAAAGAAGTATGTGTGGGTGTACTAAAGTAGGAAGTAAGAATGTTGATTGTGAATGGTGGAATTGGTGGAATGAAGGGGTGATGGAAGTGGTTAAAATTAAAAAAAAATATATATATAGGCGTGGTTGAATGTTCTAAAAATTAATAATGACGTTTCGAAAGAAAGGTGTATGGAAATATATAGAGAAGAAAAGAGGTGGCCAAATTTGCATATGTAGGAGAAAAAAAGATGGGGAAAAAGACAAATAAAGAGTATGGAAGGAGGATGAATGGAGACATACAAGGAAATAGGAAGCTGTTCTGGAAGGAAGTATGAAAGGTTAAGAAAGAGAGTAAGCGGAATCCTCACAGAATACTGAATAGGGATAGTGCTTTCATGATTGAAGTAAGTGGAAGTAAGGAGAACATGGAAGGAACACTTCAAAAGTTTGCATAACATTGGCAGTGATAAAGAGATGATAGTGAATGTGTGTAGGTTTGATGGTGTAAAAGGAAGTAGGTATTTTGGGGATAAGCTAATTATTATGGGAGAGGTAATAGGTAGAGTGAGAAAGTTGAAGCATGCTAAATCAGCAGGTATAAATGGAATTAATGGTGAAATGATCAAGAATAGAGGAGAGATTGTGATTGACTGAATATGGAGGTTGTGTGACAAAAGCAGGTGATAGTGTAGTTCCGAAAGGTTGTAGGAGAGATGTGATAGTACCCTTTTATAAGGTTAAGTGTGATATAGGGAACTGTAGAAACTACGGGAATTAGTTTATTGCGTTGTAGGAAAGATATATGCTGGTATTTTGGTTGAAAGAATGCATCAAGTGAGTGAGTGGCTGATTGTTGAAGGACAAGGTGCATTTAGAAGTGGTAGAGGATGTGTAGATCAAATTTTTACATTGAAGCAAATAAGTGAGGAAATGAGAAGAAGAATTAATCTAATTGTATTAGGTTTTATAAACTTGCAAAAGGAGCATGACAGGATTAATAGGCAGGTGTTAACGATATATGGTGTTGGTGGTAGGCCTTTGAATGGAATCAAAATCATGTATGTCAATAGTTAAGTGTGTGTAAGAATAAATGGTGGAAGGTGAATGGTTTAATACTAATAGTGGTGAGGCAGGGATGAATTATGTCTCCTTGACTATTTAATTTGAATATGGGTGATGTGATGAAAGAATTATAAGTAGAGGTGGCAGGGGAGGGTGTTAGACTGATTGATGGATTATGGATGAGTGGAGGGTGCCCTGCTGATTGTACGCTAATGATATGGTTTTGTGTGGCAAATTTTAATAAAGTTTGAGAAGATTCACAGAGGGGTTTGGCCGTTTGGCAGGGTGTGTAAAAGGAGGGGTTTGAAAGTAAATATAGATTCGAGTAAGGTGATGATGGTGGGTGAGGAGAGTCCTGTGTGAAATCATGCTGGATAGTAAGCAACTGGAAAAAATACATGAGTTTAAATAAATTAGACTATATGTTGGATGAAAAGGGAACGGATAATGCAGAGTGTAGCAGAAAAGTTGGGAATGGTAGGAAGGTGGCTGGTGCAATTAAATGTTTGGTGACTGCAAAGGGATTAAATCTTGAATGCGCTAGGGTTCTACTTGAGGGTATGTTGTCACAGGTGTTAATGTATTGCAGCGAAAATATGGTATGGAATACAAGGTATAGATATTAGGTGCAGTCTATTCAGATAGATAGTTTTAGGAGTGTGTTAGGGGAGTTGATAAAATGATGAGGAATGAGCATGTCAGGAAGCTGTGTGTGGTGCGACGAAAGGCGTGAATGAGAGAATAAATGACAGCATATTAAGATGGTTTGATCAAATGGAAAGGATGGATGATAGTCGGTTGGTTAAGCAGATGTATAGTGTTGGGAATCAACCATCTGGGAAACCTAAGAGAAAATGGATTGAGTCACTAAAGGAGTGTCGAAAGGAAAGGAATATGAATATGGTTTAAGCTAGAAGAATTGGGCATAATGAATGTTCAGGTTTTATGAGGGGGGCATTGGTTGTGGGTCTGGCCCAGGGGGTAAACCCAACATTGATGAGATACCACAATGGAGGTCTGTAGCAGTATTGTGAAGTCCTACACTGGATATTTGGCTATGACACGCTCACACTTAAGGGTATGAGGGGAGGATATGGGAGAGCTTTCCTTTTGACTTACGTCATGTTCTTCTAATTAACTATTCGGTTTCCAGTGCATGTATCGCACCCTACTCTCATGTGCATACACATAAGGATGATAAAGAAATATATATATATATATATATTATATATATTATATGTATATATATTATTATTACATATAAATATATGTATATTATATATATATATATATTAAAAATATACATATATATATATATATATATATTATATATATATATATATATATATTATATATATATATATAATAACTGAAAGTATTCATTTTTCTAAAATATAAATAAAATTGAGACACAATGTGCTTTCTATAACTTTAAATATTCATAAAACTTACCTTGCCAAATTATTATTATTATTATTATTATTATTATTATTATTATTATTATTATTATTATTATTATTATTATTATTATTATTATTATTATTCCAAATAGATCTCACAACACCAATAATGCGTGCGATCACTTTGCCTCCATGTCCACAACTAGAACTTTGGTAGGAAAATTGATTTTTTTGATTTTTTAGGCAAATGTTTTTTTTTTTCAAAATTAATAATTATTCCTAGTTATCACCTGATTAATGATAAGTATATTACATCTATATAATAAGCAAATTCATCAATATAGTTTCAAATCATTTTCAATAAAGAAATAAATAAAATTAGATTACTCAGATATTATACAGTATATATATAATTTATAACAATTAAACTAAATAATAATTATATTTACTAAATTATTATTAATTAGGTAATAATTAAGATTATTTACTAATTTTATCAAAATAATAATTAAAAAGGCAATTTGTGTCTAAAAAAAATCAAATAAATAAAAAAATAAAAAAAATATAAAATCAGTTTTGATTTTTTTTAAAAAAAATCAAAAAAATCACCAACCCTGTTATTATTATTATTATTTTTAATTTAACTATTATTATTATTATTATTATTATTATTATTATTATTATTATTATTATTATTATTATTATTATTATTATCTTTCTTGTTTAGCAAGGATAAAATAGCATTTTCATAAAGCCTTATTGCATTTTGTACTTTATTAAATCCCAAAGCTTAACTAAGCTACTGTATAGAATTTTTTTAGATAGGTTTTAGATGTTGTAGTTAATTTAAATATATTATTAATCATATGTTTTAGTATGATATTTATTGATTTTTTATTTGAGTTATTATTTGAGTATTTATTGATTATATGTTATTATATTGGATTAGTTATTATTAATTATTATTATTATTATATTTTATTATTATTATTTATTGTTTATTTTATTGATTATATTATTATTATTATTATTATTATTATTGTTATTGATTATTATTATTCAGGATTATTTTTATTATTAGCTTAGATATTCAATATAATTATTATTACTATTATTTGTTCATGTATTATCTGATTTAATATTATTTATTTTTATAGTGGATGTATGTTGATTTATGGATATTAGGAAAGTTATTTATTATTGAGATAACGGATTTGATGCTACCATTAGTCTATGTTTATTGTGTTAAGTTTTTTCAAATAGTTGATGGGGAGTGTTATTATAAAAGTGTGAATCTATTGGATTATTGTAGTACTTAATGCGATTGTTATATGTTTGCTTGGTGGTTATTCAATAATTTTATTATTATTATTATGTGCAATTTATTTATATTAATAATTTTCGTGTATTGGTTTATAAAAAAAAAATTTGTATATTAATTATTATTAGTTATTATCATTATGGGACTAAAGTCTTATTTATTAGTTAGTTTGCTTGGCTAGGATTGACTTATACTATGATTATTAATTAATGTATTGCGTGTTAAATTTTGATATTTATAATTATTGGATCCTATTAATTATTATAATTATTATTATTATATTATTTTTGTTGTAAATTATGTTATTATTGTTTATTATTTATTTGACAATCATTATTATTCTAATTATCTTATTATTAATTTGGTCTTTTAAATCATATTTTATTATTATAATATTGCATTATATTTAAATTATGTATCTTAATTAATTATATTATTATTATTATGTATTATATTGATTATTATTTATTATTATTATTATTAATATATTCTATTTTTCAATATTGATGTATTTTTTATTGGTTCTATTAATAATTGGATTCATTCAAGTTCTCATGGTGTGATTAGAATGATTGATCTCTCTAAGGTGATAATGTTAATTATATTATTATTGGATTATTAAGTTAAATTTTAATAATTATTATTTTATTAATTAAATATTATGTTAGGAAATATTATAAATTATTCATTTATTATTAGTTTATTGAGATATATGCTGGTGTTTTCTTTTTGCAAAATATATGTATTTTATTATTATTGCGGTAAATGATTGAGTGTGAGATTATATGTTAATTAATGATAATTATTTATAGTTTGAAGGTATGTTTGGGAGTTGTTGACCGAACACACGCCTTTCTATCGATATGAAGGAATAGTGAAACGGATATTAGATGGAGCATTCAAACTTGGTAGAAATAAGTATATTCTACTCATGTGTGGGTTATTTGGATTTAAACAGGGTAAATTGTGAAGTCTCCCTGGGAATTGGTATTATAGTGGTGGAGAATTGTTAGTGTAGGGGGGGTCGCCCTAACCGGAGGTGGCGAGGCAACTCTAAAAGAGAGAGTATGCGCTTCAGCACATCGATGATGTGACGGACTCTGAGGAGGCGAGAATTTGCAGATTGGCTCTGAATAGAGCACTCTCGGTGGTGAAGTCAACAGACCGAAGGTCTGTTTGACCCGACGAGTACTACATTGGACGAGAGTCTGTGTTTGGTTGTGTTATGGATATGTGTTGATGTGTTCTTGTGTGTTTATCTCTAAGAAGTATTATTATTTCGAGTGATATATATATTATGTTTGTGAAATTATTTGAAATTTATCGAACATTACTGCAGCAAAGAAATTTTATTTAAATTGATGGTGTGACTCTAATGTCGTTTGATTATGATTGTATTATATTATTTATTATTATTTCATTATTATTCAATATTGTAGCGCCGAAGGGATTGAAACCCTTACAATTTTGACGATTTACATATGGTGAGAAAGAGAGTCAGTCCGCCGGTCATGAAACTCTAGGGTGGATTTTCTGTCTGTGACGATTGCCATTATGTGTCCGTATTTAATGTGACAGATTATTAATATTAATTTTATCTATTATTATTAATTATTAATTAATTATTGAGGGGGCGGTATGGGTGGGTTTTTTCTTTCGATCATTTGGTCATATTCCTCCTAATCTGGGCTTTCTTTCTCCGATATGCTTTTTAGCGGGCACCTTAAATCTTACGTCGAAGAAGTGACCCCCCAATCTTGGGAAAAGAGGTAGATAAAGAAGGAAATCACTTCTGAGTTGTTTTTTTAAAACCCTTCTGCGTGTCGTTATTAAGACGATAAGCGATGTCAGCCTCTGACGATTCATGCCTTATACTATCCGCAAACTCAGCATATAATCAAGCAACCTATAGACCGTGCATATATAACCGAACGGCACCTAGCAATTGTCTGATATGTACCGGTGCTTCGCACCAACGCTCTGGTATAGAGTTTTGGAACATACTGGATCTCTGTCAAAACTTTGTACTAATATATGATATAGTACTTTACTATAGCGTTGGGGATAACACGTAACCTCGTCGTAGACGAAGTTACGTAGTACCCAAGGTTTTTCACCACTCAATTTTACTAAAAAAAATTAGAGAAGTGTTTTCGTTCAATTAAATATTTGATGAGAGTAATAATAGAGTGATATTTCTAGAAAGAATTGGTATATTGACACCGGTAATATGATGAGTTTGATACTCCGCACAGGTGCTGGAGGCCATGCGGTTGACCGAGTTAATAAATCAGTCGTATAACATAAAATATTGGTGTCTTTATA
Organism: Trachelipus rathkii; assembly: GCA_015478945.1. Taxonomy (NCBI): domain Eukaryota; kingdom Metazoa; phylum Arthropoda; class Malacostraca; order Isopoda; family Trachelipodidae; genus Trachelipus; species Trachelipus rathkii. The sequence goes on from JABUQX010001343.1 coordinate 27,303, forward strand.
TATTGTTTATATATTATTATATAGTAGTGAGTAGTGATTGTGAAAAATAAAGGTTTGCAGAACCATCAAGAAAAAATTAATAAAAATAGAAAAATCAAAATTTCCAAATAAACTTCTTATATTATTTGTTTATAACTTACAAATTTACGTTTTTACATCCCTTAAGCAGTAAATCAGTAATCAAACACCATCTTATCTAAACCATCATGCCCAGCCACCCTCCTGTCCAGTTGTGATCTATTGATCTATTGATTATCAAGTTTTATTTTTTTAACGTAAAATTTCGCACGTCCATATACCTTTAAGCAGTAAATCAGTTAAAATCAGCGGCGAAACACGCAACCATCCAAGGGTCCTAGTCATCCGATGAGTCGCGGCGACACCTCGTGGTGCAGCCGAATGTCTCGTCCCAGTGTGGGAGCCCGCCTTCACTGAAGATCGGAGACTTCTGCCCCGCCACCTTCCTGTCAGTTGGTGATCCTCACGTTGATTCGAAGACAGCCTAATTATAGATTCGGATCGTCATTTTCTCTCGTCATCTCTTCAAAACAACATCTTGTAACCCACCACCGCATTTTAATCATAAGACTGGAAGAGTCAGTTTGTCAATCTTCAGTGTTTAGATCAGTGATAACGTGCAAGGCCGAAGTGGTTGTAGATCGCCGTTGCTCCCTATCCTAGGAGGTCGTGAGGTTTTTAGGTGTGTCGCTGTGCTGTGGAGGAATATGGCCTCTCCGACACCACCACTGCTCCTTTCCATTCTTATTGAGTCATCGAATTGATGCTGAGGCTTTTGTGGATCGCTATCTCGAGTTTCTTGATTCAATGTCACATTTCCGTGAATTTATCATTTCTATTCCCGGAATATACATAACCTTTACATTATCATATCAGATCAAAGTGTGCGTCTAGTCAGATCAAATCAACATATATTGCTGAGGACGTAACAAAAGTTTTTTCACTAACACCCTAATAAACTTTACGCTTAGCACAAATCATCTGAGACTATGAATATAATACACAATGACAATACTCTAACCACATCTTATACCACGGGAAAAGGGTAAGAAGAGTTTAATGTTGAAACGAGAGGATTTCCACTTACACACGAGTAAGGAGCAACTGAGACCATCCCCCAAGAATAGTTAACTTAGCTTACTCGAACTCCTTGTCAAATTGCCATTTGGTCTACATCCTAAATACATTAACGAATTGTTATGGATTTTTAATACTAAAGTTAACGTCAAATAGTGGTATATTGAAGAATATTTACCCAAATATCATAACCCCATAATGGATTAACACGCTTTGCGATGTACATCTAGTGACTCTAACCAAATCTCTACCGACAATACCGGGCCTCCAACGCAGAAATTAAATAAGGAGTAAAAGCATCAACGCGCTTGTGGTCGACAGAAGTATTTTCTCTGAACACCCGACCCTCTATTATTCACACCCTAAATTCTAACACCTCGCGCACACAACAATAACTAATACCGAGCAATTACAGAAACTAAAGAATACTAGATGTCATAAGACAAACCCTGACATCTTTATACCGAAGTAAATTGCTGAACATTAGAAGAATCACACTTAACACCAGTAAAGTAACTAACATGTGGCTGCAAATGCGTAAACCCAATATCATTACTCATCTATGTCAATGACCAATAATATATAATCTTGCGAAATTCTATGAAAACTATTGTATAGCTTTTAACATTAGGTCGTTTAAATAATAAGATTTTAACGAAATTGAAGGCATCATCATAAGAACCTTAACTTAATGGCATTACCTCATTAATATTCCTTAATACCAATCAAGACAATCAGATAAAGACTATACACATAACTGCTAATCGGGTAAAGTTCTTACGTTCTCGTAAAGCGTAAAAACGTAAATAGAACAGGTAACGATCCTCTATCCCTCACACACTAACCAAAGACAACGAATAACAGCCATATCACAAATTTGCTACATAATCGAAATAACGAGTGGAAGTAAAAACAAGTTTTAATTTTTATACATATACCAATCTTTTTTCTCACCTCTCTATTTCTATGGTTATCTGATCGGAGTGTTCGACTTCCGTTTTCTCCTCTTCCCAAGCCTCCTAACAGCTCCCTCTTAACCACTAGGGATTCACATAACGAATCCCTTATCACAACCACAACCCCTGACTACTACGCGTGTAGGGGCGTCACACGTCTACTGCCCGCAAGCACAATTAACTTAAAATCGCCATCCTGTTCCAGTGCTCCTGAACAGTGACGGCGACTTATTAGCATCTGTGCAGACCTCTACTATTCGTCACCCTGGGTGGGTGGTCCCAGAGTCAACAACGCCAAATCGCCGCCTCCGAAGCAGTCACACTCACAGCGACGTGTGGCGCCTATCAGTTTTATCTCCACAGGTTTCGGCAATCTTATTCTGCTTGTAGGTGGATTTGGTTGCAAGTCAGGCTCACCAACTTGCCTGGTATACTAGGACTACCGCTCGACCTCCCGCGTAACCATATCCTTAACGAACTGGAAACTTAATACTCCTCAATTCAAAAAACTCCCACTTCGAATCCCTCCCCAAGCAACCACCCCCACTGTCCCCTGAATGTCACATTGGGTTCTTCCCTCCTTACATCAACCGACTAACCTGGGACACCACTACCGATACACTCAGACCACCTCCCCATCTTATAATCACACCCCTCCCATCAACCCACCCAAAAGAAAAGATTTACCGACATTACACAAACGACAAAAAAGCGCTTAACTGGTCCAGCATTCAGCTGACCATATCGAAACTCCTATAATTCCCACACCAAGTCCATGCACAGTACATCCCTACAGGACACCTCCAAAGACCCAATTAAAGTAACTTAATCACGAAAGTTGCTAAGTTATTACATATTGTTCTTCGAATGAGGCATGCATCAATATCCTTATAACCGTCATACTCTCCATCTGAAGAGTTCAGCCGAAGCCTCGATGAACTAAGAGAAACTCCTTCGAAAACGCAGAGCAAAAAGGATGGACCAATTCCCACTCGTCTCTAACCAAATAAACAAACCTCAATACCCAAATCCAGCAACCTCATAACTACCAACACCACTAATAATTTTCAGAATACTAACAATCCAACATCTCACGCATTGATAACAAGAAAACCTGGCAAGTCATCAATAAAAAACTAAATAACTCGAAACAACACCCCCCCCTCCCACGAATCCCTCCGAAACAACCCCCCTCCCACGAATCCCCTTCCCTACCTGATAACTCCCTCCACCATCTCAAACAAACAATCAAACAACATAGAAAAACATTATGCCAATATCTCTCGCAAACCAACCCACCCAATAACAGGAAATAAAAAAACAAATCAAAAACTTCCTCAGACCAAACACCCACTCCCTTTTACAATCGAAAGGATATAAGAAACTATCAAAACCCTTAAAATTCCCCAGCTACAGGCAGACTCAATATCCCCAAATTTACACTAAACACCTCGGTCCACAAAAAAGCACTCTCTGTATCAACAGAAATCCTTAACAAATCCTGGCAACTCAATTATATAATACCCTCAATCTGGAAACAGCATTCATACTCCCAAACTCAAACCTAAAAAAAAGACCCCAATTACCACTCATTCCGCCCAATTCTCTCCTCGTCCTCCATTCAGTAAACTGCTGGAGAACTAATATTAAACAAAAAATCCCCTCTCATCACCCTCCCAAATTTCCACACGGAACTTTAAAAGCATCACTCCACACCACAGCTTACTCCCTCACTCAACACTCATCAATGGCTCCAACCAATCTTCATCCCATAGATCCATTCTCACAGCAAACATCAATAAAGCCTTTGACACTGTCCCCCCATTCATTCTTATTCAAAAAATCCTGCAATCCTCCCTAGAAAACAATAATAAAAATGTGCTTTCTAATTTTTTTCACTAACCATTTTGCCAAAGTCTCCACAAAAACAATCTCTTCCCCTCTATTAAATTACAAAACTGGGTCCCACAGGGAGCCATTCTCTCTCCCATTCCTCTTCAATCTTTTCACATCAGACCTGCCCATCCCTACCCACCATTCCACCAAACTAATCACATACGCAGACGATTTAGCCCTATTTCCCAACATCCAGACGTAAATTCAGCCACTCTTCAAACCCAAGAATACTTACAACATTAAGAAACTTGGTTACTCTCCAACAGAATGACCGCCTCCCCCCTAAAATCCTCCATTACCCTCCTAACTACCGACCGCCCAATCCTCAATTCACCCAATAGTTTTCTTCAACAACAATCCCCCCTAAACAAAACCCTCAAAATATTAGGACTTACCTACGACAATCACATGACGTTCTCCCCCACATCGACCAAATAACGCTTCATCAACCCAACGGAAACTAAACACCCTCCGAACCCATCTCCAACCATAACTTTCAAGTGAACAGGAAGCACACGCCTTAAACTACTTAAAAAACAACTCCTTAAACAAACTTACACTACGCTTCTCCCGCATGGTTCCTTGCACTGTCAAATCTAACTCAAAAAATTTACAAATCACACAAAACGACGCCTTAGAATTGTATTGGATGCACTAAAACTACCCCCATTCAACTTTACATGACGAGACTTACATCCTTCCTATCTCCACTCACCTTGAGAGGTGGGAACTCAATTTCTATCCAGAAAACCTAAATCAACCAGCACCCATGTCACCAAATCTTCTCCAACTCCCCGAACACAGATTAAAATTCCACCTCCTCACCAGCTAAATTCTACAATGAAATTTACAATATTATCCCCCTCCCCCTCTAATTAAGTCATGGCTCACATATCCACACAAACTTACTAACACTACCTACAAAACCTACCCAATAATAATTTATTAAACTAACCCTCCCCAAAAATTTCCCCTAAAGAAGAAACACTGTCCAGAAGAGGCCAAATTGAACCTCGCCGGAAGCAAGTCAAGGTCACAACCCAGACTCGTACAATACAAATATAAGATTTCAAACTTGAAATGTCACCTCCCCACCTGCACCAGATGTCACAATTTCTCCGACACAACAGAGCATCCTCTATTGCTCTTTACTTTTTCCTTCTGGGGGTGCCTTCCCTCTCGCGTACTCGCCACTTCTCTTATCTTCCCAAGAGCGGTGCCGGCTTCCCTAGAAGCAGTGTGGCCCTCCAATTGAGGTGGCCAGGGCAGAATAAGTAAGTAAGTAGTATATATAATATATATAATTATATATATATATATATATATATATATATAGTATATTATATATATTATTTATTATATATATATATTATAATATTATATATTATATAATATTATATGTAATATATTATATATATATATTAGTGATGTAAAAAACGTGTTCTTTTGATTTTTTGTTTTTTCACGAAAAAAACGTTTTTTCCATGTTTTTCTGTTTTTTCGTTTTTATTAAAAGAACATTCTTCATACAGTTTTTAGCCTTCATTATTTTAAATAACTATACATTTTTTACAACCCCATCATTTGGGGATAATATTTTAACATTACAAAAAGTTATTAAATTATATAAATATTTCAAAATTATATCCATAGTCGAATGGATAATAAAAATATACTTTTTTCTTCAAAAGTATGTTAATATATTATATTTGAAATCAAATAGAGAATAGAATATATATTCTTTTTAAGAGGATATATATATATATATATATATATATATATATATATATATATATATATAATAATATATATTATATATATAATATATATATATATATTTATATAATTAATATTATATATATATATATATATATAATAGGTAATATATATATATATATTATATATAATTATATATATAATATATTATAATATTATATATAGTATATATATATATAATATATATATATATATATATATTATATATCTATATAATATATATACTATATATATATATATATATATATTATATATATATTAATTATATATATATATATATATATAATATATATATATATATATATATATAAATATATATATATTAGTACATATATTATATATATATAATATATAATATATATATATAAGTAGTATATATATATTTAATATATATATATATATATAGTATAATATATAATATAATATATTATATATATATAATATATATTATATATTGTATATATATATATATAAATATTTATATATATATTATATATATATATATATATAATTATAATATATATAAATAGTATATTAGTATATATATAGTATATATAACTATATATATATATAATATAATAGTTTGTTTTTTTACAGATAAACGCCACCGCTCACGGACTAAGCCCTAATAAAGGAGGGAGTGATACTCCTTAACGTCGAGAGAACGAAGCCAAGCCAAAGAGAGAGAATAGCTTCACCTTCTCCCACCCGACCTGTTGAACCTGGGACATCATCGGCTTTTGTTGGCGGTGTTCTACCACTGACTATCGGGGGTTTTTATATAAATAATAATTTACTAAAAAAAATAAAAATATATATACATACATAAATACATGCACATATACATACATAGCATATGATATATATATATAATATATATATATAATAATATATATATTATTATATATATATATATATATATAATAATATATATAATATATTATATATATATTATATAAATATTATAAAAAACATATATTAATATATATAAATATATACTATATATATATATATATATATATATATAATATATAATATATATAATATATATATAATATATAATATATATATATAGTATTATATAATAATATATATAGTTATATATTTATATATATATATATATATTTATAATATATATATATAATATATATCTAATATATATATATAATATATATAAATAATCTATATATAATATATTTATATCTATATATATATATAAATTTAATATATATTTTTTAAAAAATAATTAAAATTTTAAAGACAAATATTAAAATATATATATAATATATATAATATAGAATACTCACCCGTATAAATTATATATATATAATATATAATATATATATATATATAGTATAGTATATATAATTATAATATATTATCAATATTATTATTATTAGGGGTACTATTATAATTATAATTTTGATTATAATTTTATTATGGTGGATTAATTATTATTATATTATTAATTCATTATTATATATATTATTATTATTATTATTATTATTATTATTATTATTATTATTATTATTATTATTATTATTATTATTATTATTATTATTATTATTATTATTATATAACTATAATTCTCACAGCAAACTCCACTATATTGTATCATAGCTCATCGCTTAACTTAACTCACTTCATACATATACTATTTATTATTCTAAGAACGTGTCTGAATGGCTGCAGGGTGGTGGTCCGATCGCATTAATATGTTCGTATATTCCTCGACCATTCACGGGAAGAGTGGAAATGGCAAGATGGGTTCCGCCCCAAGAACCATGCGGAGTACTTCATATTGATCAACTGGTATGAATCTACAACTAAACCGAAAATCCTTCATAGTGAGATCTATATTTTTAATTCAAAAGCTGTGCTTTTATACTTTTGGTAAAAAAAAAAAAAAAAAAAAAAAAAAAAAGAAAAAAAAAAAAAAAAACCCCAGACCTGACGGGAAAATTTTGATTGCTCTCACTAATTTTAGTCCACACACTGTTTCATATATTATATGGGTTGTGTTTATATTAGTGTTGTAGTGGGTATATGTGATGGTTAGTCTTGTGGTAGGTAGGGTTATGATATGGTCTTGGAGGTGGTAGAGGGGTATGATTTAGCTGTATGAGTTTAGTATATATAATATATATATATATATATATATATAATATATTAATATAATCTATATAATATAATATATTATATATATATTATATTCACCATTTGTTTAGGACGTGGACAGGCGTCAATTCTGTTGTGGCCGGTGGAGGAGGTGGTCTGCCTCTTTATAGCTGGAGGAGAGCTTCAGCCTCTTTGATGGAGGAAGAGCTGGCCTCATTGGGCGGAAAAGGGTCGGCCTCCTTGTAGGCGGAGTGGGGTCGGCCTCTTTGTAGGCCTGAGCGTGAGAGCCTTTTAATAGGCCGGAGAGCTGCCTCTTTGTAAGCAGAACGTGCTGTGAGTTCTTCTTCTTCCCCGACTAGCAGGTCTTGTAGTTGTAGAGGAGGGCCTGTAGTTATCTCTTCTACTTGTTCCTCCGCTTCACTGATCAATGTAGTTGCTCTAGTACACGGCCTTTCATACACATTCATCTGGGTTTCACCTTCATTACGAAATTCTTCTAATATCTCACCATCATCTGCTTTATCCTCATCTTCGAGCAATTGCTGAGCTTTCTCTACCTCTGTTATCCATATCTCCTTCCTCTCATCTCTTTCTCTCTCTTGAAACCCTAGGAAACTAGTACTTTCTCTTATAACCTCTAACAATTTTATCTAACAAAACTGTCCACATCTACTCCAAAACTTCGCACACCTCTAAAATTTAATTAGAACATTTCAACTTTGTTATGTACCCTCTTGTACACATGTCTTCGGTAACACCAATTTTATGTTTCACCCCAAATTATGGGTGAGAAAGTAGGGGAAATTTAACGCGTGCAAATAGCGAGCTACAGATTTCATCAATAATCAAGCTATTTTTAATAATTACTCTACATAATATGGTAAAAATGCTGTAGAACATTATATTAAACAAGATTGTACATTATTTAGTATATATCACAATGTTAAATACAAATAAATAGCTTAAAAGTAAAACTGTTTTTCTGTTCCGATAATAAAAAAAAATAATAAAAATACGTAATTTTAAATGGAAAACATTTTTTTACATTAACTTATATATTTTTATATGAGTATTTTAAAACAGTATAATGTCATTTCACTTAATAATATAAAAATATACTTTATAGCATAGCATAAATATTAAATAATCATTTACTAAATAAATGCTATATCAACTTTACGTAAATATTACAAAATAAGAAATGTATTCACAGAGAACCATTCTGTATAATAATTTTAAAAGGCCAACTAGCATATTTCAATTTTAAACGCCTTATAAATATTTTTAAATTAACATTTTAACTTATTTACTACATACACTTCGCCCCCTAGAAGTGAAGCGTATTTTTTTCAACTAAATTTTATATACTAAAATCACTGAATTAATCACTAAATATCATTTAAATATAATCACTTTGAAACACTGTTATTTTTAAATTTAAAAAGCAAATGGATTTTTTTTACATAATTCACTTTTTAAACAAATGCACTAATAAAAGCACACTTTTCTAGTTGGATTACGTCGAGACACTAAAGCCGGCTCATGCTGGTCAGTAGATGACGTGGCCGTTTGTTTCGGCGAATCATCATACGATTGAAGAACCATCTGCCAAGGCGAATTACCCGCCGATAAAGGAACCATCTGAGAAGGTGATGGGAGTACGGCAGGCATCAAACAACTAACCAAAACGACGTCCGTCCGTCCATCAGGAAATTGTATTTTGTAGCAGCGATCAATCCTTTGAAGAACCTTGCAAGAGCCAGAATAAGGTGCTTCCAAACTCTTCCGAATGCGATCGACATGAGGAAAGACCTGGGTACAGGTTTGAAGTTCGACAGGAATACATGATGAAGCACTGGAGGGATGAAGAGATGATAGCTGTCGAAAATCCAGTTGTTTCATGTGACCCATAAATTTTCTCATGAAGTCGTTGTAAGAATCTCTATTTTTAAGTGCTTGAAGAAGTTCCAAAGAACACAGAGGCTTTTTTCCGGTTACTGCTTGAAAAGGAAAAAATCCGGAGTTATCAGGAATGCAGAGAAGACTTAGCATGATGACTGGAAGAAATAGAAACCAGTTTTGTTTTCGCGCCATGATAGCACTCTTTAGTTATCGGTGAAACCTTTCGATTTGACCATTTGCTGAAGAGCGGTAAGAGCTTGTCCGGAGTCTGTGAAATCCAATCAAGTGTGATAGCTCAGTGAAAAATTCTCCTTCAAAATGTGGTTTTCTATCCGAAATTCCATAGAGAAGAATTCAAAATCTTGATATTCACTGAATGAAAGCAAACGCGACAGCTTTTGAAGTTGTATGTACTAGAGAAATTGCTTCTGTCCACTTAGTGTTCTTGACAATGCACGCGAGTAAATATCTGAAGACTGGAGCTGAAGTATCGGTCAAGGAGGATGAAGCTAATGGTTCGACGATGTCGATATGTACCGTTTCAAAACGTTGTGACGAGATTTCCATGGGAGCAATATGTGGTTTAGTATGTTGTTGAATCTTTGAAAGTTGGCACTGCTGACAAGAGAGAATAAAAATTCTTGTCACGATCCATGTTAGGCCAGAAATACAAAGTCTTGATAAGACTCAGAGAAGCCTTAACTCCAAGATGAGACATCTGATGAAAATTGTTCACGACAAGGTTTTGACAAAAATGGTCGTGGAAAAGCTGATGAAGTGTCACATCATACTTGAAGATTATTTTGTAAAGTGTAAGAATGAAGACGCTGCTCAAAAGTGGTAGTTTCTTCATTCGCTGATTGAAGACGGGCGATTGCAGGTAAATCGAAGGAATCTACTGTTACCGAGGATATCCGGGGAAAAGCATCTGCCACCATGTTATCCGCACCCCTAAGATAGGTCATTGAAGAGATATATTCTGTTAAGACAGAAAGATGACGTTGCTGCCGATCACTTTTTGCTTGATTCCTATTGCAAAAAGCTGAAACGAGAGGTTTGTGATCAGTACACAAGATGCCATCCCTTCCTTCCAACATATGCTTGAAGTGAAGAACAGAATAGTAGGCTGCTAGAAGTTCACGGTCGATAGCTGAGTATTTTCATTGCTGTTCTGATAGCTTTTTGCTGAAGAAGTCTATAGGTACTGGCTGTCACCAACCATCTGATGAAGTGCTGCTCCTATAGAAGAAGTCTGACTGCTATCCGCGACAAGTTGAAGATGGGTAACATCCGGCAAAAAAGGAAGAGTTGTTGTCGTTTTGTAATTGATTCTTGATTTCAATGAAGGATTCTTCTTCTTCCGCGGTCCAGGTAAGGGACTTATCTTTTGAATGGTGTTTGCTTTTTCTGATAAAAGAAAGACGAGTTTTGGAAAACAAGGAATGAAACGGCGATAGTGTCCTATCATACCCAAGAATCATCTAAGAGCTGCTGAATCTCGTGGAAGAGGGTATTTGGAAATTTCGGACTTCTTTTCTGAAGGAGGAGAAAGTCCATCTGAAGATATATGATATCCCAAATAGTTGAGAGATGACTTGAAAAATTCACATTTTTCTAAGGAAATTTTGAAGGAATTTTCCTGAAGAAGCTTGAAAACTGCCCTGAGATGTTCTTCATGTTGTTCAGGAGTTGATGAAAAGATTACCAAGTCATCTAGGTAGACGTAAATAAACAGGAGATGCCGAAAAATGCAGCCCATTATGTGTTGGAAAGTAGGGCCGGCATTTTTCAAACCAAACGGCATAGAAACGTATTCAAACAGGCCGAAAGGAGTGGTAATGGCAGTCTCTTTGATGTCCTCCGGTCGTATTGGAATTTGATGGTATGCCCTCTGAAGGTCTATTTTGCTGAAGGTGGCTGATCCATGTCGACGTTGTGAGAGACTTTGAATGCGAGGAAGTGAATATCCATCCCTTTTTAGTAATGGCATTCAAAAATCTGTAATCAAAAAAAGGCCTCCAGGTTCTTGGGGTTTTCTTTTTCACAAGATGGAGCGGAGAAGCCCAAGAATATTTTGAAGGTCTGATGATTCCATTCTTCAAAAGAGTGTCAAATTCCGATTTTGCTACTTTTAGTTTATCTTCGGGAAGACGGCGAGGTCTTGCAAACACTGTAGGAGAATCTCCAATCTCTAGGTAGTGAACAGGTCCTTGTGGATTAAAGGTGATGATCGTCAAGTCAATGAATAAAGTTAACAAAGGAAACTCATGAAGCAAAGATGAGATGTTAGAGTCTTCAATGTTAGCGTTAATTAGTAAAGAAGGAAGCTCTGCGGAAGAGAGTTGAAGAGGTGCTAGAAGAGACGTATTTGTGTCTTGCAGAGTTTTCTTCCCACAATTGATGATTAAGTTGTAATGGTGTAGAAAATTCATACACAATTGGCATCGCGATATTAGCTACTATGAAAGTCCAATTAAATTCCCGTCGAAGCTTTTCGATCGCTATATATGTCGCTATTTTACCATGATACTTGATAGGCGAGCCGTTGGCTGAAAAACAATTGGCATTAGTTGCAAATAGAGACCTATTGGTTACCATTGAAGAAGGTAGGCTCGAGACGAAGGCACTGGCGTCCAGTAAGAAGAGAGTATCTGTGCCGAATATTGTGATGTTGATAGTTAGTTGCGAACTGATTATAGTGTAGCAATCAGCTCTCTCTTCTGGTTTTCAGTTTGGGCAGGAGAAGAAGCTCTAGAAGATGGACGAAACGTACGCTGCACCTGAAAGTCAGATTTATCCGGCCACTTACACCATGGCCTGGATGTCCTTGCTTGTTGGGCGAAGTAAATGTGAGCTCTGCAGACGTGTGGTCTTTGGTTCTGACTTTGTTGTTGTTGTTGTTGTTGCAACTGCTGCTGAAGTAGCTGCTGGTGTAGTCGTTGCTGTGAACACTGCCATAATAGGAGCGGGCGATACCAAAAACAACTAGATTGTTAGCTAGCTCTCCAACTTACTCAAGGCTAAGAGCAGTTTGCGCAGCTACAGTTGGTCGAATGATGATTGGAAGATGATAGTGACTGCTGTCTTCAGCGGAGTGTACGCCAGAGCATCGAATTCTGCAGAGGAGATATGATTCCCATCTGTTGAGAGCTGGGAGAGTGCGTAAAAGTACTTCGTCTTTTCCGAAGTAATTTTCTCAAGGTAAAACTGTGCCCCTAAGACTCTTAAACAAGTTAGGACGGAAGTCTCGGAAAACACGGAAGGTTTTACTTAGATACCGGCGATGGTCTCAACTTATTCTGCTGGAGGCTGATGCGTCTCTTCGTCGTTAGAAGGCATCTTTTTTTAAATCAGAAGGGGTGTTCTTCTTCTTGCGTTTGTAGCGGGTGGTGGTCTGCTTGCGTAACCATAGGAGAGAGACTGTTGCTTGTGTCACCGAAGGAGAGAGAGACTTTTGCTTGCGACACCGTTGGATAGAGTTTTCTGCTTGCGTCACCGTCAGAGATAAACTTCTGCAGAACTGCTGCTGGAGAGGGTGTTCGACTTCTTGGGTCACTAATTATAATGGGCAGGAGTGCTAGGAGAGTTATTTTTTCCTCATCCAATTCTGAAGTCCGTGGAAGACGCCAAATCTGTTGTGGCCGGTGGAGGAGGTGGTCTACCTCTTTTTAGGCCGGAGGAGAGCTCGGCCTCTTTGCAGGCGGAAGAGCTCGGCCTCTATGTAATAGGTATAGCTCGGCCTCTTTGCTGGCGGAAGAGGGGTCGGCCTCTTTGGCAGGAGGAGAGTACAGCCTTTATGTAGGCCAGAGAGCTGCCTCTTTGTTTGCAGATGCTGGGAGTTGCTCTTCTTCTTCCCCAACTAACAGGCTTTTGTAGTTGTAGAGGAGGGCTTGTAGTTATTTCTTCTTCTGCTTGTTCCTCCGTTTCACTGATCGCTGTAGTAGTTCTCTCTCTCTCTCTCTCTCTCTCTCTCTCTCTCTCTCTCTCTCTCTCTCTCTCTCTCTCTCTCTCTCTCTCTCTCGAAGGTATAATAAAACTTCTGTATTTCTTTGAATCGAATATTTTATTGAAAAACGCTTTTAACTATATTTAACAACTTCGCACACCTATAGCTAAAATTTAATTGCAATATTTTAACTATGTTATGTACTATCCTGCACACATGCCGTTTTCGGTACCACCAATTTTATGTTTCCCCCCAAATTATGGGTGAGAAAGTAGGGGGTATTTTAATCGCGCAAATCGCGTGCTATAGGTTTTATCAATTATCAAGCTATTTTTAATAATTACGTTATTTAGTATATATTATAATGCTAAATATAAATAAATAGCTTAAAAGCAAAACTGCTTCTCTGCCTTGATAATAAAAAAAAAATAGAAATACGTAATTTAAAACAGAAAAAATAATTTACATTAACATATATTTTTATGAGTATTTTCAAAATAGTATAAAGTCATTTCACTTAGTAATATAAAAAGATATTTTATAACATAACATAAATATTATATAATCATTTACTAAATAAATGCTATATCAACTTTAAGTAAATATTAAAAAATAAGGAATGTATTAATGCCTTTAAAATAATTATATATATATATATATATATAATATATATAATATAAAATTACATTATGTAAATATATATATAATATATATATATATATATATAATATATATATATATAATATATATATATATATATATATATATATATATATATATATATATATATATAAAAAATAAAAATATATATATATATATATAAAAATATATATATATATATATATATATATATATATATTATATAATATATATATATATATTATATATATATTAATATATATATATACATTCATATATAAATTCAAAGGTGGGCACCGTTAATTAGAAAGTTAACGCCGTTAATCCTTAATCGTTAACAAAAAAATTAACGACGTTAATCATTAAAGCGTTTATCGGTAAAGAATGTAAGGGAAGTTAACGTTAATCGTTAACGTTAACCGTCTCAAAATATGAAGGAATAGTAATAATAATTCTATTAATTATTATTATTATATAAAGTATTAATTATTTAATGAAAAAATTATATATATATATATATATATATACTATATATTATATATATATTATATATATATATATATATATATATATATATATATATATATATATATATATATATATATATATATATATAAAGAAATATTAAATAATAATAATAATAATAATAATAATAATAATAATAATAATAATAATAATAATAATAATAATAATAATAATAATAATAATAATAATAATAATAATAATAGTAATAATAATAATATCCCTTACAATATTAATAATGATATTAAGCTTATTAGACTTAAATAATTTTGGCTTTGACCTAGCAAATACTTTTGCCGCTTGCCAAAGAATACTTCAAAAGCGTAAATACCTTAATTAATACTTAAT
>JABUQX010001343.1:47500-55000 GCA_015478945.1 Trachelipus rathkii
AGTTCTGCAAGATATGGAAAACTTTCACAGTTATCACGCCAACAAATCAATGGATCTTTATCCGATTCCAAGCGTTTCGCTTTTGATATTCTTCGATCAATGATAGAGAGACTTTTGACACCTCTGAACAAGAATCTTCATCGCTGCTAGAAGACAAAAGAACGTTCATGGATTCAGCAATGGTTTCGCTAACAGATGGTAATTCTGTGTTTGTTTCTGTAATCTTTTGCTTTTTATGACCTGCTAAACTGAAGAGTCTTTCTATTGGTGCTGATGATGGCAGTGTGGTTGAAGTAGAGATTCCAGTGAAGATTTTGAATCGGCATATATTTGAGAACCTCCGTTTCCGTCGAATCATCGCTTGTAGTCGTAGTAGTGATGGTTGTTGTAATTTTAGCCTACTTTAACATGAATCTTGGATTTGACAAAGAAGCCAATATTGTTATTTTAGTTTCATGGCATATATCCCAATTGAGAAACTTTTGAAACCTGTTTAAACCCTTTGATATGGCGTTCAGAAGTGGCTGACAATACAGGAGGAGCTAATTATTAAGACGCTTAATTTTTTTAACAACTGCTAGAAGAGTTGGCAACAAAACTCCATAAAAACAATTGAGTTCATACGTATTAATTATATATATATATATAGTATATTATATATAATATATATATATATATATATATATATATATATATATATATTATATTATATAGTATATAAAAAAATATTAATATATATATATAATATATATATATATATATATATATATATATATATATATATATATATATATATATATATATATATATATCAGAGGGGCGCGCAAATTTTAAACTTTAGAGCGCAAAGTGGAAAAGCTTAGTACGCAAGCGCAAAAGGGCACAGTTTTTCAGAAAATTAGTCCGCAAAAGCAAAAGCGCACATGTCCGCAATTCAATTTTTTTTAAAGCCCAAATTTATCAGCGCAAAAAAATAATATAAAAAATAAAGCGCAAGTACGTAAAGATGAATTAGTTTCAAATTTTAACTGAAAGATGAAAATATATATAAGGAAAAACGAGAAAGATTTTAATCTTACTCAATTATCTGTGATCTCTTCCTCCCCGCTCTGCTCTTGCATTTTGAACAGGGTCATATTCCCTTTCATAAAAATAAATTTTTCAAAATTGCTGGATGTCATGGCTGCCCTCTTTAGTCTTAGAATGTCAGAGCCTTGACTAAATATCCTATCCACGGCCACTGAGCTATCTAATGGAATATTATACTGAATAAACAAATCCACCCAGACCTCCTGATATTCACATGGAAACAGGTTCCTAGTGAGAGGGGTACTGTGGACTGTGGTGAACATTTACTGCAGCCCAGCTATCCAAGGTTTGTCCCAACCTCTCCTCCAGAGGATATATGGATATATGGGGCCTTCAGTTTCTGAAATATTTAGAAATGGTATCAAGAACATAAATTTTTTTTGTTTCATTTGAACATTATGTTAGTGTACTGTGAATACATATGTAAGATATATATATATATATATATATATATATATATATATATATATATATATATATATATATATATATATATAGAGCTCTCTAATATAAGATCTTGTGTTGTATATATATTATATATATATTCTATATTAGTATATTAATATATATATCTATATAAAATATATTTAAATATATATTATATAATATATATATACATATATAATATATAAATATATATATATATAATATATAATATATATTATATATATATATATATATTATATATATATATATATATAATATATAAATTATATATATTATATAATAATTATATATAGGAACATACGTCTTTGAATCACCACCTATTGAATATACGATTTGTTAAGTTGGTAACTGTGTTTTACTATCATTACATAATTTACGAAAGAAAGTATCGTATTATATATACGAAAGAAGGCATCGTATTATATAGTTTTTGTGCTTAGCAATGCTAATATTTTTTTTTTTTTTAATTTTTATTTCACGAAACAAAGTATTGTATTTAAATATTATCATTAGTAATTTTCATTAGTTTTTTTTTAGTTAATTCATAAATTTGGTCGATATGTTGGTCTATATTTAGAGTGGTTTTTTTAAAATATGATAGTGAATTGATTGCTATATACGTTCATTGCAAAAAATTTAATATCATTCGGAAGGAAAAGAAATGTAATTGTGATAATTTAATGGATATTAAACATATAAGAAAGGTTGGAATGTTTCGCTGTGGCAAAAAAAACATGTCGTACTTTGAGCTCTGTTAGAAAAGGAACTTCGTTGGAGGGTACTACTCTGCCACTTAAAACTTTGATTCGATTTATTTACGCATGGTGTAAGGAGCAAAGTTCTATTAAATATTGTAAAACAGAATTTAATATGAATGACAAGACAACAATCAAATTTAATAAATTTATGCGAGACGTAAGTGTTACTTATTCTATTTGTTTAACTCACGTTAGGTCAGGTTAGGTTAGGTTAGGTTATGTTATGTTGATAGGTTAGGCCAGGTTAGGTTAGGTTAGGTTAGGCTAGGTTAGGCCAGGTTTCGTTAGTGTATTTTCCAATTTAATATTGAAAATTATGTGGTTTTGGGGTTACTCTTCTTCTTAATACTATAAAGACAGTAAATCATTCTCAAAATTTTGTAGACCCACACACACATGCACATACACAAACAATTGAAAGCACATGGAGTCAGCTTAAATTTAGGAACAAAAAACACCGAGGAACGCATAGGCATATGTTAGATTCTTATTTATGTGAATTCATTTGGCGGAAGAAAAACAAAAATAGAAATTTATTTGAACAAATACTCTCTGACTTATCAAAATTGTAATGCAACTTTATATATATATATATATATATATATATATATATATATATATATATATATATATCTGAATATATTATATATATATATATATATATATATAATACTATATTATATATGTATATATATATATATGTATTGGGTTATGAAAGGTTTCCTTTAGGGGGGGCAAGGTTGAGTGATATATAATATATATATATAATATATATATATATAATATATTATATATATATAATATAATTAATATATATATTATATATATATATATATATATATATATATAAATTATGGTCTCAAAATTGCTGTAATGATTTCTTTATTTCTGCAATTGTTTTTTAATGTATTGTCTGCAGCTGAATATCACCGGTTCGCCTTCCGTGATTGATTTAACAGTTTTGGCAGCCGCCAAATGTATCGACATACTGAAATTTCTAGCGGAGAATAATGTCAAAAAAAGCACACAGCTAGTTGACTCCACAACTAGCTGACTTTAATACATATATGAAAAGGAAAACACATTAACCTTTAGAAAAATATATAATACGTTATTAATTAGTTATTACTACTTCATTATCTATTGAATTGATGTATTTTTTTTAGTTTTTCTACTAATCCCTTAAAACGTCGTCTGGCAAACATATAAGGTTCCTAATTTTTTATTTGGCCAAGATTTAGGCGGGGGCAAGTGCCCCTCCTGCACCCCCCCTGCCTCGCCATATATATATATATATATATATATTTATATATATATATATATATATATATATATATATATATATATATATATATATAATATATAATGGACAAAGTGACTTAACGCCCACAGGGAACGGGAGCTCGGATCAAAAACAAATTTTCACAGGTAGCATCTTATACATAAATAGATGTTCTAAGGTCGAAATGATTTTTTTTTTTTTTTTTTTTTTTTTTTTTTTTTTTTTTTTTTTTTTTTTTACCCTGTTCGGGGAGAAATTATATATATATTATTGTAAAGGTATTACGGCAATGTAGGGGGCCGCCGACGGGGGACACAGGGGGGGACGTTTTCCATACCCCGTAGGGAGGGGCGGAGGAACACCCCCGAGACACCCAAATACCAAAAGAGCGGGGGTTCCGGAACCTCCCCGGAGGGGGGGGAAATAGTCTACCCCGTAGTACCGGGAGGCCGAGAGCCCCCGACTCCTACCATCGGTGGGGTATACCCTTGTGGTATTCTTTAATTACATTTTTCCTATCTAAAAATTTACCAGGATTCCAAAAATTGTATTCCTTTTCGCTGTAGCTTTGTAGTTTTTTGAGATATGATTGTTTTTTTTTTTTTTTTTTTTTTTTTTTTTTTTCTTTTCGACCTAAAACGTCTTTTTTTTTTATAGAGGCTACCTTTGAAAAAATTTTTTTTGATGCGAGCTCCCGTTCGTGTGGGCGTTAAGTAACTTTTACTCTATATATATATATATATATATATATATATATATAATATATATATATATATATATATATATATTATAGTATAATATATAGTTTATATATAAAAATATATTTTATATATATATATATATATATATATATATATATATATATATCGGAATTCAGTTTTGAATACAAAACAATATTTAAAATCAACATGATTGTGCAATGTGTTTATGAAACCTTTACAAGTTCCAACAGACCAAATTCTTTACTCTGTTCTCACGATTTCAATTCTGACTCATACAAGAAAACACTTCCATTTTGAACAAACAAGCCTCGCCTAGAGACTGCATATAGAATGCATATATGCCCTTAAAAACTCTTCCACTAAGACTTAAAACTCTTTCACAAGACGATAACCTTGTTTTGTTAGCTTCGTACAAAATCAAAATATGTTTTTCCCGAACGTTCTCTGTACAAAATAGATCGTGTCAGCTATGCACAACAAAACTCCCCCTTGCATTCTCTGTTCCCTCACGTTAGGAAATATCGAGGTTAGCTCGCATAATCATATTCAAAGCTTCCTCACTCGTCTTGCTAGAGCCAGGCCAAGCAGTTGAGCTTATAAACGGATACGAAAGGATAGAGTGAAAGTTGAGTGCGTCTTTTGCCTGAAGCAAGAAATATTTTCTCCCAAAAGTTACTTACATTACCCAAACCCTTGTGTATCTAATAAAAACTATTTGGGAACTACAAATAACAATATAGATATATCCTATAATATATATAATATTATATATTATTAATATATATATATATATTTTATGGATATATATATATATATATATATATATATAGTATATATATATAAGTCGTAAATACATCTTTTTTACAAATTTTACGTATCTTTATATAATGTATATTTTCCCTTTGAATATAAAAACAGGTATTTATATTTTTATTGATGCAAGTAATACAATGTTTCCATGGCTTCTAGAACTAGACGTGAGATTTAGTGCAGGTAACTTGAGGTTTTTGTTTAAATATATATTAATTTAGTCTTATCCTTCGTTCTGTTCTAAATTTAATTGAGTTTATTTTATACAAGTATTTTAACATATTTTCATTTCATTTTATAATACATAAAAAGTGACGTCACAGCATAAGATCTATATATAAAACTAATTATTTTCATTAATAATTATTGTAATTACTATGTTAATGAGTCGACAACTTTATTATTCTTAATATATTTTATTAATAATTCTTTTATATTATATATTTATCTTAATTTTGTAAAGTTCTGATATATGATTTAACTCCGCATTATTGTGCTATAATTTGTTAACCCATAATTGTATTATTACATTTCATTTATTTCGAAATTCTCTGTTTTATAACAGGTTGTTGGATTGGGTCCAATGTTTTGAGTTGGGCTTATTGTTTGGAATTGTATTTCCGAGGTCTTAAATGCTTCCTACAAATAAAGAGTAAAAGGCGATACTTTTATTCATGATATCCTACAAAAAGAGAGTGCCCCGAGCGGAGAAAACAAAACTCTATAATTGACGCCCTAGCCTAGGATGGAATTCTGGCATCTCTACAATTGACAACCTTGATGCCAGAATTGCAATGGAATCTTCGTAGTAGCAGATGAGAAGCAGCGCAACAACTCAGGCCACCAGCCAAACAACAACCCGCAACCTTCACTAAGGAGCCAATTACATGGAAAAAACAATAAGAATCTTTTAATTAAAAAATAAAGTTTTTTTATTTTTTAAGGGAAGAGTTTCCCCAGCCAAGCAGCCGTCCAGAGAGGAAAGTCTCTCTCGCAGAAGCAGCCGCCCAGAGAGGAAAGTCTCTCTCGTACAAGCAGCCGCCTAGAGAGGAAGGCCTCTCTCACCAAAAGCAGCTTCACAAAGGAAGCTCCCAGCCAAGTCGGAGAAAAGGGTTCTCCATATTATCGAAGAAAAAGAGAAAAATTTGCTTACCCCGTCCCCTTCCCCAAATAATATAAAAAACTATATAAGGTTGTACAACCATTAAGAAAAAAATTATAAATCTAATATAGTATTATTATTATTATTATTATTTTTTGCAACAATTACCAATATTTTTGTGTACAGCGATGTCAGGTAAAAAATATTGTAGCTTTTAAGAGTTTTCGCGAATGGCCATTCTTTCATTTATCAGGTGTGTAATCTTAGAGGTTAATTAAGCATATATTTTTATATATATATATATTCTTAAGTGTGTTATATTGTCAGAGTTGACAAAAATATGTGTAACGTGTTAATTTTTAAGTTGATAACGGGTAGCAAGTAAGTCTTATCAAAATCGAAGGTAAACCCAGATTAAGTGCGTAAAATAATTATTGATATTGAAAGATAATTGATTTTCCAAACTTTGTTTACCCTTTTCTCAAACACTTTCTCTTCAATTAACCTTCCATTCTCTAAACTTTGGTAAAGTACTAATATTCACTCAATAAATATATATATATATATATATATATATATATATATATATATATATATATATATATATATATATATATATATATATATATATATATATAGTATAGATATATAAATATATATATAGTATATATATATTATATATATAATATATTATATATATATGTATATATTAATATAGTATATTATATATAGAAAAAGAAAGCTGTTTACCCTCTTCTTCGGAAAGAGAATAAGAGAGGAAAAGAGAGAGAATTGAGCAAGCAGACGATTGAACGAAAGTTACGCATAAAAACACACACACACACACACCCATACCCACTCGCGCATGCGTATAGAAGCTTATAGCACACATCTGAAGGTCAAACGTAAACGTAGAGAACGAGAGAAAGATAGAGATGAAGAGATTATAGATAGTCTATATATATTGTCATTACTATTTTCTCTCCGTTTAGAAAATTTTATTTCACGTTCAAAGTAGCGTTTAAGAAATAAGCAATTATAAATATATAGGCATATATTTATTTAAGCCAGCGGTATATATATATATATATGAGAGTATATATATAATATATAATATATACGAGATATATATATATATATACAGGGGAACGTTTATTAGCTTTTTGGGGAAATAAGAAGTTTTTTTTTAAAGAAGTATCTTTTCTTTTCGTAAGCCAGCTTATATATATATATAGTATATATATATATATTATATATATATATATGATATATCTATACAGATTATATATA
>JABUQX010001343.1:57500-59769 GCA_015478945.1 Trachelipus rathkii
TCAGTCAGTTTTTAAATTTTGCTCCGAAACTGTCGGAAGCAACAGGAAGCCCGTTTCGAGCGGCATCTATCGTTTTTTTTTATTATTGAATTGAAAAGGGAACCGATAACTAAAAATAAATCATAGCTCTGTTGAATGCAATCCTTCGTAAAAAGACTTGCGTAATACATCCTATTATGTTTGATGTTACATAACAGCGTTCTAAGGTTAGGTCCTTTTAAGGAAAATTACCAGTTGGGCCGAAAGTTTCCCCCTGTATTTTTTCTTAAAATCCTTAAAGTAACCGAACCGGTCTTCAAACGGAAAAGACTTAAGTTATTTCATCTCATCATGTCTGATGTTGCGTAATAGCGCTTGAAAGTTAGGTCCTTTTAAAGGAAGTTACCAGTTTTGGGATGATGTTTTCCCCTGTGTTTTTCCTGAGTATCCTAAAAGTAACCAAGCCAGTCGTTGATTACGTTGCGAAAGTAGCCAGATGTACCATAACGTTGTTTACTATGTTTTTATAGTTAGCCGCTCCATTCTTTTAATTTTTTAATATAAATTTTTGATTTAAAAGATGTCCAGTGAACAGATTTTTGATGATAACATTTTTTTTGATTTTTTTTTTGCTCTTTTAGATTAGAGAAAGTATCTATTTTTAATTCAAAATAGAGTAGCTTTCAAAGATGTTCCGATGAACACGTTGTATATATATAAGAATCTTTCCAGATTTGGAAACACGTTTTTTTTTTGCTCTCCTGATATTTAAAAAATATCAATTTTAATTTTAAAATAACCTAGTTTTACAATTGAGAAAACTTTTGCCAAACGTTTAATTTCTTTTGTAACATCGAAGGAAGAAACGAAAAGCATTTAGTTTTGAATTTAAAACATAAGTTTTGTTTATATTACTAAGATTAGTCCGCATTAGTTTCATAGTTATAATCGCGCTTATTTTTTTTTTATTTTTTTTTACAACATAAATGTGTTTCACTCAGAGGGGGGAACAACCATTTTTAAAAATAAAAATAGGATAAAAAATAAAAAAGTAAAAAACTTTTTTTTATATATAAAAAAAAAAATAAAAATAAATAATAATAAGGAAATAAGCTAGCTTTATTAATTTTTGCACAGCTTCGTTTAGTTTTACAGTTTTCTAGCATTTTTAAGAAGAAGTTTTTAGCTTCAATTTTTTTTCAAGTTAGTTTTAATTTCTTTTTTTTATTTTAATTTAATTTTTTTTTAATTTTTAGAACAATTAAGTCAGTAACTGCTTTGTTTTAACTAACCATTAACTTTAATGTTTACCGTTTTGTTTTGATTAATCTTAAAGTCTTATCCGATCATTTGATTAATCTGGCGACCATTTAATTATTAGAAAACTAACTTTGTTTTATTAAGTATTGATCTAATATTTTTCTTTTTAGTAGTTGATATCAATTTCGCGATATTAACATTATTAACATTTGCTTTAATTTTTTTTGAGTAGTTAGTATCAATTTCGCGATATTAACATTATTAACATTTGCTTCAATTTACATGATTAATTTTAAATTAGGTTAAAGCAACGTAAAGTAACAATTAAAACCGCCTCTAATAAAAATAGTTTAAAAAACTCTTTCAACATTCTTAAGAAAGAAAAGCGTTTTAAAAATGACCGTAGGGAATAAGAAATAGTTTCGGACTACCGTGCACCACTGGTATCCGCTTACCAAATTTTTAGATCTACACTACACATCCGCAAATATTATACCTCAGACACCAGACTTATCTTGTTTTCCTACTTTGTTTTAAATCTATCAGAGTTTAGCATGTAACTCTTCTGGACAGTAAACTTCTTTATGTTCCAGAATTTGTAAACTTAACCATGCCCTTCATCCTGAAGATGCGAGTACTACCATCTCGATGGATGCTAGGTATGTGTTTTTCCTTGGACAGAATGCACACCCATGTTGATTCATTCAAATCTTTTAGATAAAGCCTTTCTTAAAAGGGGGTCCTTTATCGGAATTCAGTTTTGAACACAAAACAATATTTTGAAATCAACATGTGTGGGGCAATATGTTTATAGAACCTTTACAAGTTTCAACAGACCACATTCTTTACTCTCTTCCCACGATTTCAATTCTGACTCATACAAGAAAACACTTTCATTTGAACAAACAAGCCTCGCCTAGAAACTGCATACAAAATGCATATATGCCCTTAAAAACTCTTCCACTAAGACTTAAAACTCTTTCACAAGACGATAACCTTGTTTTGTTAGCTTCGTACAAAACCAAAACAA
>JABUQX010001344.1:5000-7500 GCA_015478945.1 Trachelipus rathkii
CTGTTTTGATATTTTCTAATATTTCTCATCTTTCTTTCAAACCAAGCGCCTCCCGTGTAGGGTTCATCCCTGTCGGTTTGCAATGTTTCTCCACAGGACCCTCTCTTCGTACAGTCGATGTTCCTCCACCTGATCCAGCGTCCAACCCCTCTTCGCCACCGCCGCCGCCACTCCATCCTTCCATCTTTTCCTTGGTCGTCCCGTCGGTCTTCCACCTGCAGGCTGCCATGCATAAAATCTAGCCGGGTATCTCTCTTCATCCATCCTTCTGATGTGTCCATACCATCTCAGTTGTTGTCTCTCGATCAGATCCTCCACCGCCTCGACCCCCAACTCCTCTCTTATCTCAGTATTCCTTCTTCTTTCCCTTCTGGTCACCCCCACTATCAACCTCAACACCCTCATCTCCGCCGCCACGATCTTACTCCTTGTTCTAGTTGTAAGTGTCCACGACTCTGACCCAAACAAAAGAACCGGCCTCAGAATCGTGGTATAAATCAGCGTTTTAACCTGTCTCGTCACATGTCTGTTTCTCAGCAAAGGATACAACTGACCGACTCCTCTAGAGTAGTTCCTTATTCTTTCCTCTATTTCACCCTCCATCATTCCACAGCTGTTTACCGTAACTCCAAATACTTAAAGTTCCTCGCATCTTTTATTCTTTCCCCACCGATCTCTATGTTTAAGTTCTCTCCTTCCCTAGCTATCTTCATCACTTCAGTCTTTCTCATATTCATCTTCAATCCCCTCCGTCGCAGCACCTCCTCCCATCTAATCAGTACTCTCTGTAACGTCTCCCTGTCTCTTGCAACTAGAGCAATATCGTCCGCATACGCCATTACAACAATCTCCTCCTCCTCCATCCCAATCTCTCGCATACACTTGTCCAGATACAGGATGAACAACAACGGTGACAACACTCCTCCCTGTCTGACACCTGTCTTCACTCCAAACCACTGTCCTATCCCATACGCTGTCCTAACGGCACTTTCACTTACTGTGTAAAGTCCCCTTATCACTCTAATCAACTTGGGTTCTATCTGATAGTAGCGATCCTCGAGTGTCTCCCAAAGTTTTACCCTAGGTACACTGTCAAATGCCTTCTCTAAATCCACAAAAGCCATATACATTTCCTTATCCCACTCCCAGCTCTTCTCTATCATCATCTTCAGAGAAAATATCAGATCCGCTGTTCCTCGTCCGGGCCTGAATCCATACTGCGCCTCATTCAGCTTGTCCTCGACTCCCGTCCTAAGCCTTTTCTCCAATATCCTTTCATATAACTTCATGGCATGCGGCAGCAACGATATGCCCCTATAATTGGAACAGTCGCCCCTATCTCCCTTTTTGAACACAGGGCATACTATCGCCCTACCCCACTCCGCAGGTACTCTCTCCACTCTCCAGAAATCGTTAAACATCTTCAACATCCATCGCATGACCTCCTCACATCGCATTGTCTCCACCGGCAGCCCATCGCATCCTGGGCTCTTCCCATTTTTCATATTCCCCATTGCCATCTCCAACTCTTCCATTGTTATCGCACCCTCATCCACGTTTATTCGGATCTGTTCCTCTCTGCCTTCCGGAAGGTTCACATCTCCTTCCTCCTGATTATATAACTCTGAAAAGTACTCTCCCCACCTATCACTGATCTCATCAGGGTCCACTCTCAGCCTACCCGCCTTATCCTTTACCGAGTGTGCAACAGTCGACTCCTGTCCTCGTAGGTTTTTTGCCATGTTATATATTAATTTCTTAGTTCCACCCATATCTTGTCTCAGTTGTTCACCGATCCTCTCCCATGCTTGCTTCATCGCTCTCCTTTTTATGTTCTCAGCCTCATTTCTATTTACCACATATTCCGCTCTTGTCTCAGGGGATCTTCTTTTCATCCATGCTCTAAACTTTTTATTTTTCTCCTTTACTGCACGTGCAACTTCATCTGTCCACCACGCAGTCTTTTTCTTTCTGGAACCCGTTCTTTTTACCCCCAGCGTATCTTTCGCACATGTTATCATTTTTTCTTTAAAATACTCCCACTCTCCTTCTACATCTACAACATTCTCTTCTTCCTCTGGTATAATATCACGGACTCTTTCTACAAAAACCCTTTTCACTTCATCCTCCTTTAATCTCTCCACTGCTATCCGCTCTCTCGTTACCATCTTCGCTGGTAACGGGGTTTTTAGATTTAATATCCCTACCACCAAACGATGGTCCGAATCCAGCGACACTGATGGTATACTTTTCACGTCTCTTACCACCTTCCTGTTGTTAATTAGTATAAGGTCAATCATTGACTTATCCGTATAGTCCTCAACAATACTATTCCACCTGTACCAGGTCCATTTATGCGAGTCCCTATGCGCAAAGTATGTATTCATCACTGCCAACCTATTGCTTACGGCAAAATCCAACAACCTCTCCCCCTCCGCGTTTCTTTCTCCTATTCCAAACGCCCCCATTGCTATCTCGGTACCTATTCTCTCCCTTCCTA
>JABUQX010001344.1:20000-30000 GCA_015478945.1 Trachelipus rathkii
CGAAAATCATACTGAAAATCAGAGTTAAGATTAAAAGAGCTAAAATAATCCGAAATTTTCTTATTAAGGATAGATTCAAAAATTTTAGAAAAAAAGCTGAGATTACAGAGATAATGAATTGAGAAGGACCTCCATTTTGCGACACCGGTTGAATGAGCAAACATTTCCAGCAAAAAGAAAAGGTTGAAACTAAGAAGCAGAGACCAAATAGTTTACACAGACAGGGGTGCAAGCACGGAAGCAAAAAGTTTTAAAAACCATAACAAAGATACATCCCATCAGGACCAAGCTCCTTCTTAGTGTTATGTTGATATATATATATATATATATATATATATATATATATATATATATATATTATTATATAAAGAATCTAATAGAAGACAGATATGCTTATATATATATATATATATATATATATATATAAATATATATATATTTATATATATATATATATATATATATATATATATATATATATATATATATATATATATATATATATATATATATATATATATATATATATATATATATATCTATTTATATATATTTTATATCTGTTACATATGTTTAATATATTCTAATGTTAGGAATGTTAATTTAGAAAGTTACATCTTAGTACATTTTGGAGTACTTGTACTTGTAACTTGTATACTTGCAGTATCTAAAACCCAGTGTACTTTTACTTGTACTTGTACTTGCACCTTATGTACTTGAAAATTTGCAAAGTGCTTGCAAGTACTTTTGGCATTTTTAACTTGCCAATATATATTTTTTTTTTTCATTTTCCTACGTATTGATATTATTTATACATGTATTCTAAATAAATTTCATTCTACGATTATTAAATAAGTCATTTAATATATATATATATATATATAGTAGTATATATATAAATATTATATATATATATATATATATATATATATATATATATATATATATATATATATATATATATATATATAGGCAAGATGGTGATCGATTGGATTTGGAAGTTGTGTAACAAAGCGCTTATGGGAGGGGGGGGGGTATAGATCCAAAGATGGAGAAGAGCAATAATAGTACCCTTATATAAGGTAACTGTAAGTATTTTAGGGAAATTAGTTTATTGAGTGTTGTAGGGAAGATATATGGTGGTATTTTGGTTGGAAGTGTGCATCGAGTGACTGAAGGACTGAGTGGCGAAGAACAAGGTGCGTTTAGAAGTGGTTGAGGATGTGTGGATCAAATCTTTACATTGAAACATAAGATTGCTAAAATGAGGGAGGAGAAGAATAAATTGTATTTATGTTTAATGGATTTGCAACAGGCGTATGATAGGATTAATAGGGAAGCCCTATGGCAGGTGTTAGTTATATATGGTGTTGGTGGAAAGCTTGTGAATGGAATCAAAAGTATGTATGATGATAGTGAAGCGTGTGTAAGAATAAATAGAGTCGAAAATGATTGGTTTAATATTAATAGCTGAGTTAGGCTGGGATGTGTTATGTCCCCTTGGTTATTGAATTTGTATATGGATGGGGTTATTAAAGAAGTAGAGGTGGGGGTGGCAGGGGATGGTGCTAGAATGATGGACAATGGAAGAGAGTGGAAGGTTATTATATGAGGATGATTTGATTTTGTGTGGCGAATCTGAAGAGAGTTTGAGAGGATTGGTAGAGAGATTTGGTAGGGTGTGCAAAAAAAATGGGTTTGAAAGTAAAGGTAGATAAGAGTAAGGTTATGGTTGTGAGTGAGGACAGTCCTCGGTGTGAGGTTATGTTAAATGGTGAGCAGCTGGAAAAAGTGTCTGAGTTTAAATATTTAGGATATATGTTGGATGAAAAGGAAACGGATGATGCAGATTGAAGTAGGAAAGATGTGAATGGCAGGAAGGTGGATGGTGCAATTAAATCCTTGGTGGATGTAAAGGGACTAAGTATTGAGTGCGCTATGGTCTTACATGAAGGTATGTAACTGTTACGTTTGTTAATGTATAGTAGTGAGGCTATGGTCTGGAAAAAGAGGTATAGATCTAAAGCTCACTGTATTCAGATGGACAATCTTAGGGGCGTATTAGGTGTGAGAAGAAATGATAAAATGAGGAATAAACGTATTAGAGAGTTGTGTGGTGTGAAGAAAGGGGTAAATGAGAAATAACAGCATGCTGTGTTTGTCAGTCATGTGAAGGATGGATGATAGTCGGTTGGTTAAACGGATTTATAGTGGTGAGTGCGTTTGGAATCGACCGGCTGGGAGACCGAAGAAAGTGTGGATTGAATCATTAAAGGAATGCCTGGAGGAGAGAAATGTGAGTTTGACAGAGGCGAGAAGAGAGGTGCATAACAGGAGTGAATGGCGGGGTTTTGTGAGGGGGTATGGTTGTAGCCCACCTTGGCCAAGAGATGAACCCTACATTGACGAAATGCCATAGTGATTGTCCGTCGCGGTCCTGTGAAGCTGTAGGGTGGATTTTCTGACTGCGACGACTTCTCACTAAAAGATATAAAATGGGCGGTTAGGCTGGACTTTCTTTTCGACTAGCTTCATATTCTTCTAATACTTTTCTGTTTCCGTTGCATGTTACGCACTTTACCCCTAGTCATGGGGAGAGAAGGTGGTGTGATGAAATGATATATATATATATTATTATTATTATAGATATATATATATATATATATATATATATATATTATATTATTACATATATATATATGTTATTACGCAAGTTTCATAAAAGCACCTGTACCTTCATACCCTGATTACTAATCCCAGTACCCTGTAC
Organism: Trachelipus rathkii; assembly: GCA_015478945.1. Taxonomy (NCBI): domain Eukaryota; kingdom Metazoa; phylum Arthropoda; class Malacostraca; order Isopoda; family Trachelipodidae; genus Trachelipus; species Trachelipus rathkii. The sequence goes on from JABUQX010001344.1 coordinate 22,771, forward strand.
TTGACAAACGTACTGAACCCGTCTTCGATATATATATATGCATATATATGTATATATATATATATTTTTATATATCTATATTTTACATTATTATTATTACATATGTTGGGTATACGTAATATTTTGATATTATAATTGGCTATTATTATTATAAAATTACATATTATATTATTATATTACTATATAAAGCATATTGTTATATATATTATTATATACATATATACATATATACATATATATATATATATATATATATATATATATATATATATATATATATATATATATATATTATATATATATATAAAATAGAGAGCGTATGTTATATAAATATATATATATATATATATATATATATATATATATATATATATATATATATATATATATATATATATATATATATATATATATATATAATGGAAAGTAAAACAAAGACGGAGAATGTTATAGAAATTAATGAATGAAAAAAATATTGTGCACCCACCAGAACAAGTCGGCTATTCCCTTGCGGCACAAACTCTACCATCGGAGGCCATCAACTCTCAAGTGATGATGATGAGAGGGGAGGGGTGGATGAGGGGCTGTTATTATTAGAAGCTGCCCTTCTTGGCACTCTGAGGGTACTTTTTTAGTCCCATTTTAAATTAAGATGTAAAAGTACTGTGTGATGTATGCGAAAAAATGGAGTACCTACTCTCAAACCAATAAACATTATTGAAAATGAAAATGTGAAGAAGTCCGAAAGGGAAGAAACACTAAGTACCGTGGTCACTCGGAAAGTTCCTGAATACCTTATAATCCCAATGGAGGGTAATCTCATTGTTTCCATATATATATATATATATATAAAGAATAGCAATACGTTAAATAAAGATAGAAATTTATATATATATATATATATATATATATATATATATATATATATATATATATATATATATATATATATATATATTATAAAATTGAGAAATATTTTAATTTGCATTTGCCACAAACGCTCATTCTTTACTCCATTCACCACACACGAGATGCAACCCAAAATCAACCCAAATATGTAACTAGTAATTGGCCATGGAAGAAAATTTGAAGATTCTTATAAAAAACTGATGAAGAAAAAACTATTAATAAAGTTTCTATCTTTAAGGAGTGACTAACGAGACTGTTTCGAACATTTCAATTCAATAAACTCAAACGTTCATCATCTTTATTGTTCTTCCCACATCATAATTCACAAATGAAATATTTATGAATAAATTAAAATATAAATAACTATATGAAATGAATTATTCTCTTTAATGTCATTCCTCTCTCATTTATAATAAATTACTTTTACAAAGAGTTTTTTTTCCTTTCGTGACGAGAATAACTGAAAAGGGGAGAAAAGGTTTTAATTTTGTTTTCGTCCTCAGCGAATCTCTACTTATCGTGATCAGTAGACTAGATTAACTCGGGTTATTTTTTGGTCTTTTTTTTATAGGAATTTTCTTAATTATATTGCGAATAGTCAACTGTAATAGTTGTGAGCTATATTTAAAACAAAAAAGTTAAAGAAAATCCCCTCTGTGTAAATATATATATATATATATCAGCAGCAGTATTATATATAGTATATATATATATATATATATATATATATATATATATATATATATATATATATATATATATATATATATATATATAGTATATATATATATATATCTTCTTAATCACTTTACTTATACTATCGTTTTTACCATGGACACTACATGCTCTTATATAAAAATATATATAGTTGTTATATATAGTTATATATATATATATTATTATTATTGCTACATATTGCTATATATACATATACATATTGTTATTGTTTTTATATATTATTGTTAGTATTATGCTATGTTATACATACAGTATTGTTTATTGTTGCTTATTATTATATGTTATTATTATTGCTGATATATATATATATATGTTACGTTAGCATATATACATATATATAGCTATATGTTGGTTATTGTTATTACATATTATTGTTATTATTATTATTGGATAATAATATTGGATGCTAAAGTTATATATATATTATTATAAGTTACTATATATATATATATATATGTATATTGTTACATATATATACATATTATTATTATTAAGTTACATACTATTATTATTATTAGTATAGCCAATTATATGCATATTATTAAGTTACATATATGTTAATACAGTTATTATTATTATTAAGCTATTACATATATATATAAGATATAGCATTATATGTAGTTATTGGTTGTTGTTGTTGTTGGTTGTTGTTGTTATTGTTGTTATATATATAGATAAATAAATATATGTATTTATTTATATTTTTTTTTATATATATATATATATATATATATATATATATATATATATATATATATATATATATATATATATATATATATATATATATATATTTATATAAGAAAGATATATATGTGTATATTAAAAAAAAGATATATATAAATATATATATATATATATATATATATATATATATATATATATATATATATATATATATATATATATATATATATATATATATATATATATAACGACCAAAATCGTACCAAATTACACCAGTGTTATGAAAATATAAGACTATATGTGGAAAGACGAGCAGCACGAACCTTTTTCAAAGGAGAAGGTTTACTCTTAAAGAGTTCAGAAGAGCATGTAGTGTCCATGGTAAAAACGATAGTATAAGTAAAGTGATTAGAAGATATCTATTGGTAAAAGGATGGAGTTTTAAATGAAAGCTCAGTAGAGAAGAAAGATAATAAAAAAAAGGACAAATATAAAAGGAAAAAGCGTTCAGATACACGGCGCTTGAAAATGTCAAAAACAAACAGAAGAAAAAAAGGAAGACCGAAGAGTGTCTTAGACTTTACCAGTATAGTCCATGAGGAAACTAGCCTAAGTGTCAAGTATGGCGTCAGGTCAGAGAGCTGAGCACAAATATAATGAAAATGAGTTTAATACGAGTCACTAGAACTCTCTTCAAAGGAGGAGATATGCGACTAGAAATCTCAGAAGAGTAATTGCACGTCAGTTCGACATTTAAAAAGTGATTGGAAAAAATTGAGCAAGATTGGGAGAGTTGAAAATGGGAAAGATGCCAGATTCCGCACACACTTTCAAAAAGATTTGTTTTAGTTGTTTTAGTGGACGATCTCGTATGTATTATTATGAATTCTCCATAAAAACTGACAACGTTCCTATAAAGAGAAAGCAGCTGAGATGGTGAGAAAGAGTTCCGAAGGTTCCTAAGATTCCGCAACCTCTTAGAAGCTTGTGTAAATAGGGAAACAATTTAAACCTTCCTGGAAAGATCACTCGAAAAGGAGTTATTTGGTTTCAAAATTGTTCAAGTTATGTGGAAGGTGATTTATTTGGAAAATGGAATTTTTATGGCATTGGAAACAACCATATTTTCTCTTCCCAGTTAGGAATGACAGATCTTTTGCAATAAGCAATAGCTTATTGCAATTATATGGAACGCCTTTCCGTAAGAAATGAGGAACGAAGTGTGGAGTCCTAGGCTTAAGAATGGATGGGTATATGGCGAAGTGATAGATAGAATGATATTAATGAAAGTATAAAAAAAATCCAGAGTAGATCACAACCCTGACGAACGCCACTATTGATATATTTAAAAGAAAATTTGTGACTGTCTATAACAGCTGCATAAATGCATAAAGAGATCGAAAAGGAAATCAGATAGAAACTACGGAGGGAAGGTTAGATGCCAAAAGAAAGAAATTAGAAAATTTATGTTTCGTCTCAGTCTCTGTCGAAAACTTACACAAGTCATGCGCCACGGCAAATTATTCAAATGCCAAAGAGGAGAGAATAATCATTAGTTGATCGGTTTTCGGAAACTGTATTGGCAACAAGAAGTAAGATTAGGATAGTTAAAATTATTCCAAACCTTTCCGTTAAGGATAAATAAATGAATGCACATTTCCAGGACAAAGAGATGGTCTAAGTTAAAACGTCCTCAAATTCATATATACTTTGGTATTCCATTCATTCATTCATACCACACAAAATGGGTATCATTACAGCACAATATTTAAGAGCCATGAAATTATGCAACCGTATTTCCCTTGATGATCAGCTTAAATTTATTCAAAGCGCATTTATAATACTGTTCTACTCTGATTATGTGATGACAGATAAAAAAAAGCTTATCATAAAGCAAAGAAAATAATACACTCGAAAGGCGCAGCCAATTCCAAAAGATTTGAAAATAATGAAATAATTCGTGTCTCATTTCATATTGATCCTAATATAAAGAAAATTCTATCTAACACGGTGTCCTTAGTGCAGACAGTCCCAAATAATCTTAAGAAAAAATTCCTGTTGAAATCATAATTAAAAAGTAAAGAATGCAATATAGGAAGTTATAGCATAAAGTGTAAGACTTGTTATATATATATATATATATATATATATATATATATATATATATATATATATATATATATATATATATATATATATATATATATATATATATATATATATATATATATATATATATATATATATATAACATATTTTAGATAAAATAGTTATATAAATATATATATATATATATATATATATATATATATATATATATATATATATATATATATATATATATATATATATATATATATCAACATAAGTATAGTTTTAATGAGTGGTGATTGAAATGCTGCCTTAAACCAACATAGAAATGACCACAACTATGTAATTGATATGAGTTCTGCAAAAATTGTTTTATCTTTCAATAATGAAGAAAATAGAAAATTCTTTGTATCATTTATTATTAAAAATACAATAAATATTACAACAAAAACCCTGGTGATATAAAAGTAGGCAACTTTTTAAATAATTTATTAAAAAATAAAAATTATTCAACTTCTCATAAATATATAATTTAAGAGTCGTGCAAACCAACTGAAACGTTCTTGTTTATATGCTTAATTTTATGTTCCTTGTCTTTCCATTTTACCTTGAATAAAGATCCCCAGGTTTAGGGGTCCAAAGCTCGGGTTGTTCTTTATGGATATTATCTTTGTCTCTGATTTCTTTTAATCTTTAATGCTTGTTACTCCGTTTTAATTTTATACGTTTTTATAGTTCAAATATTTACAAATATGATTAGATATATGGGAAATATATTGCAGGGTCTTTATCATAGTGTTATCATATATATATATATATATATAATATATATATTGTTATTATTACATATAGTTATATGTTAAATAAGGTATATTTTCCGGTTATTGTTAATATATATATATACATATATATTAAGTTATTATATAAATATATACAAGGTTATTATTGTTGCTATATATGTTATTAGTTATATTATTATAGTTAAGAGTATATGTTGTAAGCATATTGGTTGTTGTTGGTTGTTGCTGATGTTGTTATGTTATATATATATATATATATATATATATATATATGTTATATATATATTATATACATATGGTTATATAAATATATTACATATATTATTAGTTATTATTATTGTTATATTATTATATATACATATATATTATATATTGCTATTATTATTGTATTATTATGTTATTATTATTGTATTACATATATATTACATATATAAAAATTACATATTATTATTATTATTATTATTATTATTATTATTAATAGTTATTATTATATATTATTATATATTATTATTATTGTTATTATTATATATTATTATTATTATATATATATATTTAAATTATATATATATATTATATATTATTATATATATATTACATATTATTAGTTAAAATGTTATTATTACATATATTATATATATTACATACATACATTAGTTATTATTATTTATATCATTAGTTAATATATATTATTATATTAATATTGTTATATTATTATTACATATATATATATATTATATATATACATATATTATACATATTAATATATTATATATATGTATATATATATATATATATAATATATATATATATATATATATATATATATATATATATATATATATATAGCAGAGCAGCATATATATATATATATGTAAATAAATATAGTAGAGTTATATATATAGATATATATATATATATATATATATATATATATATATATATATATATATATATATATATATATATATATATATATATATATATATATATCAAGTTAGAGTATATTTTAAAAATAAAAATAGAACAATTTAAAATGAATTATTTAGTGAGTGAATTCTTGAGTCGTTCACGTTAGAATGATATATATATATATATATATATATATATATATATATATATATATATATATATATATATATATATATGCAGTTATATATATATATATATATATATATATATAGGCTAAGTTAGATCAGGTAAGGTCAAGTTTGGTCAGGTTAGTTAGGTTAGGCTATGTTAAGATATATTTGTTTAGGTTAGGTTAATTTGGCTAAGTAAGGTTAGGTTAGTTTAAGTTGGATATCTTAATGAATTGCATTTCCATGTGGGTGAATTGTGCATTTGGTAAATTGCTTATGTCGGTAAATTGTTGTCGGTGAATTATGGTCGGTGAATTTTTGTCTTTAAGCTGTTGTCAATGATTTGTGCATTAGGTGAATTGTTTGTGTTGGTGAAAAATTGTCGGTGAATTGTCGTCGGTAAAATGTTGTCAGTATTTGCTCCTAGACCCAATTATTATATACCTAAGATAATTATCATATAACAAAAGAAGGTGCTCTCCAATCATTCGTGGGAGTAACTCGAAATCCTGAGGTGCTAACACAATACTTTGAACAGATTCAGAATGGTTAATTTAAGCCCCATTCACAGCAAACGAATAAGAATCAGTCAGAATCAAGACGATTCAATAAGAATCTGACTTACCAAGGATCGGGGAAGCTTCTCCGTTATCACTAGGATGATTGTCTTCGCGTTATTAAACATCAGTAAATCTGAATCAGTAGGGTTCAATTCATATCCGTAACTAAATCAGCATGACATAATTTTATCAGTCTTGAATTACCAGTCTGACAAGGTAAATGTAGAAAAAAAAATTAATATTTCTAATAAAGAAACTGTGGTCTTAGCGTAAATCACAATTTTTTCTTAGCTTTCTTATCTAGTTCTTGAAATTAAACTGATTACCTCGAATAATCAGCTTTGGGTTTTAAAGAAATCAGAACGT
>JABUQX010001344.1:35000-48029 GCA_015478945.1 Trachelipus rathkii
ATGCGTAAGATTTTGTCTTATCGAGCGTAAGACAAAATGCTAAAACGAAAACGGCTTAAAAGAATAATATTTAATGGTGCCGACTGCTCATTGAAACTGTGCAGGATTCTACAAAATGTAGCCTATGGCAACTCGGGTCTCATCAGTTATTCACCGGACGTTGTTCTGTTCAATTATGTTTTCAGTGCTCCACGGACTCTTTGAATTCCCTAAACATGTCTCACCCACTGAAGACAAGGAAGACAATGCATATTTGGTTGATTGGACAGATGATTGAAAAGATCAGTAGTACAAGACTTACATCAATATAACTGACTAATAACAAGAAAGCAGTAAAAGGTGCATCAAATATTGCTTACTCAGAAATATATGATATTTGGGACAGAGCTAAAATACCTACGCCAGACAAGCAACATGTGCAAACCAAGATTCAGAAGGTATACGGACAATATAGATTACTTCAAAAATCAAGATCAAAAGAAGTAAAATTCAAATAGAAAAGAAAGCGAATATAAAGATAGCTTAGCCAATTTATTTTATATTGCACATGCTAATGCAATGACTATGATATAAAATGAAGAAGATCGATTATTCCTTAATGCTCACAGTGAAAAAGCTGGATTCTGTACATTAGTGATATTGACAAGAATTATGTCGCAAAACAAAATAAAAAAGACTAAAAAGGGCCGAACAATAAGGAATAAAAATATAAAGAGAAATTCATCGCAAAAAAAAGAAATATCGGTTGTTATGCTAAAAAGTATTAATGGTGGTAGCAGTGATTCACGGAATCAAAGCAGGTAAAATATTAAATAAACATGAACAAATTATAACACACGCCTAAGCAATGACTTTGAATAGAACGAAAATGAGTTATCGAAATGCAATGTTAGTGTTATCTGCTACCTATTCAAAGTGTGAAAAAAATATTGATGACGTAGTGATAAGTAGGGGCACCTTGCAACGACGATCTGCAGTTCGTAAGGCAATTGCAGGCGTTATTAAACAAATATTTTAGGGTGTTTCACGGTTTATTACTCACTGGGATGGTAAATTATTGAAGAATTTAACAGATGAAAAAAATGTTGAACAATTAGCTATCTTAGTCAGTGGAGAGGGCAAATCAAAGCTTTTGGTTGCACCAAAAGTTTTGAGAGGAGCTTGTGAGCAAGTTGCAAACGTTGTAGTTGAATGTGCGAAGGACTGGAACTTGGAAGACAGTATAAGTGGGATGTGTTTTGACACTACTGAAAGTAATACTGGAAAAAAAGGTACATGAGAAATTATCGAGTAAAAGTTGAAAAAAGATCTCGTATCCTTTACATGCTGACATCACATTAAAGAAATTATTGTGGCTGCTGCTTTCAACAAATGGGATGACGTCTCAACTGGTCCAGATATTCTTCTGTTCAAGAAGTTTCAATATTTTATTGAAAAATATTAATATACTAAAGTTTGAAACAGTTCACATATAAACGTCATGGAAAGAAAACATCTTTACTTTTTGCATCAATCAATTAAATAAATGTCACTCACGGGAGGATTATCGTGAGTTATTGGAATTGACAGTTCTTTATTTAGGAGGCATCCTGGATAGAGGGCATAAAATTCATTAAAAATGATATTGTTCGATTCGCAGCTCAAGATGACAACACAAGGAGAAGTTGCAATAAAAAGATTTGCATGCCTAGCTGTGAGGTATTATGTTCCCAATTGGTTTTTAGCTCCATTAGCAAGATCGACTCCCAGAAATTACATAAAGTATCTCCAAGATCTTGTATGTTATGATGAAAATGAACTCTCATTAGTAGCTAGTAAAGCACTTAAATGTCACATGTGGTTCCTAGGTGAAAAACAGTAGCACTTTCTTTTACGGATGATGAAGTCCCAGTTGATAGGAAACGCAAGATGATTGAAGCTAGTAAGACACCGAGAAGAAAAGGTCTAGACAGTCCGGAGAAACGATATGTATTGAATGACGAGATGGCACCCGCGATAAAATTGGCCGACTTCGTTACAGAATCTACCTTTTCGTTTTTTTTCCAAAATGTATTTAGACTCGTCATTTCTCGACATAGATCCATCAGAATGGCATGACAGAAACGACTATAAGAAAGCCAATGAAGAATAGCAGAGACACTAAGTGTTATCAACGACAATTGTGAAAAAGCAATATCATTAATTTTCAAAACTACACTAATCATCTAGCAAAAAACGAAGATTTGATGCAATACATTCTACATACAATACACACACACACACACACACAACATATATATATATATATATATATATATATATATATACTTATATAAATATTATATATATATACTATATATATATATATATATGTATAGTATAAATATATATATATATATATATATATACTCATATATATAGAAGATAAGAAACTTTGTGAGAGTAAGATCGCATCTTTCAAAGTGATATGAGGGTTTGGATCAGAACAAATAATATGACAATTAATTTAACCTTTTTTTCTTTTTTTATTAAAATCTTTTTTAGTAAGTAAAAGATTTTAACTTATTTAATAAAGAAAATACTTTAAATTATCCGGTTCTGATCTTAATAACTAATAATAATAACAGTATTAAACAATAATAATAATAATAATAATAATAATAATAATTAATTAATGATAATAATAATAATAATAATAATAATGAATAATAATAATTAATAATAATAATAATAATAAAAATAATAATAAAAAAAAAAAAAAAAATAAAAAAAAAAATATATAATATATATATATATATATATATATATATATATATATATATATATATAGATAATATATATTATACTATATATATATCTATATATTATATATATATATATAATATATATTTATTATTATATATTATATTATATATATATATATTAATTATAATATATATATATATATCATATATTATATATATATATATATATATATATATATATTATATGTATATATATATATATAATATATATATATATTATATAATATATAATTATTATATATATATATATTAATAATATATAATATATATATTTATATATATATATTATATATATATATTATATATTATTTTATTTATAATATATATCATATATATATATTATATATATAATATATATATATATATATTATATAATATATATATATATATATATATATATATATATATATATAAATATAAGAAGGTGTGAATATTATATTAACTGTTTAAAAATCAATTTCAATTTGATGCTTTATTTCTTAGTTTAAATTAATTATTTATCATCAACAAATTTTTATTTTAAATGAGGATTAAAAGTTCTTATTTTTGTTTCGATACAAAGAATTTCACAAGCATCTTATATTATTTTTTTGTAATTTCCACTGATTATTGCAATAAGAGAAATTATTCCATTTAGAAATAAATTATTTATAATAAAATAAAATAAAATTATTTACCACTCAGCAGGTATTCGAGCTTTACAACCTAATTTTCCTAGCAACCTAAATTAGCTAAACTTATCCTAAAATAAATTTGCCAAAAATGACTCAACATTAGTTCCAGATAACCTCTTTCTTTTACTGTAGCTAAGCAGGCTATATTGAATAGTCCAACAAGAGCGTTTGTAGCCAAAAATTTATCAGTTCGTTAGAACTATACATTCTGCAGAAGCAAATCAAAAATTATTATTATTTTTTTTTTTTTTTTTGGGGGGGGGGGGCTACGAAGTCCAACAGCGGTGTGTGCCATGTTGAGAGGCGAGTTGTGAGATCTTGAACACTTCGAAAGTATTTCTTCCTGTCAACAACTTCTAGAGTAATTTCTAGAAATGCATTTCTAGAAAATGAACCCTGTTTCTGGCGGATATTATCCAAAGAATATCATGGTAGGCCGAAAAAAAGAAAGTCGCCTACACAAGTTTGATAGAGGCATAAAGAGAAATCCTGTCTCAAAAACGTGTAAATTTTTATTGAAGGATTATATTAGAATATGTTTTTTTCAACTACTTATTTACATTATATGCTTCGATTCACACGTTTTACATGTATTTTCAAACAATTCTTGTCAAAACTAACCCGACAACACTCAATACATTGCCTGTTGACGTTATGGCAGACTGAACTGAATGATAACAGCCTGATAGGAATACTGGAGAATGAGTAGAACCTAGGAAAACGCGTTCTAACTGTGCAGGCTTTATAGGGTTTCTAGAGCATATGTGGGTTCCTTAAAGAATATTAAATAAGTTATTCTCACCTAATAAAGGAATATGAAAGATGAGATATTAGAATAAGCGTAGTTTACCTTTATAGTTATTTATAGTTAAATATATTTATAATTAAATATAAAGAATCAGGTTACCTAAGATTTAAGTAACATTGTTACTGAAAGTGTACTAATGAAGGAGGTTAGGCAGGACAATTGCTAACGATGCATCATAGTTGTAATGGGCAGTGTAAACATGTTTAAGGAAAAGTACTTTGAGTTATTATCTCTGTTTATCTTACACAAATGACTAAAATTTTTTTACCCCCAAGAAATAAAGTTAGGACTCTAGAAGAAAATTTCTGCTATGACTATTAATTTTTTAAGCGGGAAGGGAAGATTTTCGTACTTCATTATTGGGTGAGAAAATTTCAATATTCACTTTGAACCTTAGCCAAACATTCTAATCATTTAGTCAAATAAGGCAGATGGCAAAACAAGTCATTACTATGAAACAAAACCTTAGAGAGGGGCACTGTTGAATTTTCAAAGGAATAATTTTATTATAATGTTAGAATATAATATGTTAAAAAGAAAACATTGTGACCCAAAATTAGAAGACTCATTTTTTGATTTCTTTCCTCTCATTCGTTCTAATTTGTAGAATAGAAAAATTTTTTTTCGCTAACAATTAGAGGATATATATGCCCATATTTAAATGTCATTTGTACTTCTTATTACACACACACATACACACACGCACACAAAAACAGCCTACACCACACACACACCTACATCAACACCTACACATCACACCACACTCACATAATAATTATTATATATTATTATATATATATATATATTATATATATATATATATATGAATATATATGAATATATAAAGTAAAGATATATAGTGTATATATATATATATAATATATTGTCAAGGTGAAAAAATGTATCATTTCAATAAAAAAAAAGATGGACTTGATAACTTCACAAATAATTATCTTATTTTTAAGGCATTGCTCAAAATTGCCCTATCTAGAAATATTCTTAATAAAATTAAAAGAATAAAATAAGTAATTAAATAATAATAATAATAATAATAAATAATAATAAATAATAATAATTAATAATAATAATAAAAATTAATAACTTATAGATAAATAATAATAATAATCAATAATAATAGATAATAATAATAATTAATATATATATAAGATTATAATAATAAATAATAAATTAATAAAAATAATTAATAATAATAATAATAATAATAATAATAATAATAATTAATAATTAATTAATAATAATAATAGAAGAATAATAATAATAATATATTAATAACAATAATATTAATAATAATAATTTAATAATACATAAGAATAATAATACTCCAATAATAATAATAATAATAATAATTTAATAATATAATAATATAATAATAAAGTAATAATAAATTAATTAATTTAATATAAATATATAATATAATAAATATAATAATAATAATAATATAATAATAATAATAATAATGAATAAGTAATAATAATAAATGAAATACATAATAATAATAGTAAACAATAATATAATTAATAATAATAATAATAATAATAATATTAATTAATAATATAATAATAATAAATAATAATAATTAATAATAAGAGGAGAATAATAAAAGAATAATAATAATAATAAAATAATTAATAATAATAATAATAATAAAATAATAATAATAAAATAATAGATAAAATAATATATAATAATAATGATAATAATATTATAATAAATAGGATAACTATTATGTTTTTTTGACAAAGTAATTATAACTATACATTTTAACAAGTATACGAAATATTTTGTTTAAATAATAAAGTTTTGAATGTAAACTTCATGCGATCTATTGCTTATTAAACGTAGTCATATACGGTACACGCAGACGAATATTATTTATATATAAGTATTATATATATTAATATATTATAATTCTATATAATATAATCTAATATTACTATATATATAAATACATATATATTTAATGTAATATATATATATATATATATATAGAAAGAGAGATGAGCAGTAAAAGAGGAGGAGCTGAAAAATTCGCCTTTAGCTGAGAGGGAGATCTGCTCTTGGTTGGAGAGAGCCTCATGCTAGTGGAAGGAATGGTTGTCTTGAATGTCTAAAATTCTGATTTGTTTTGTACTTCTGGCTTGAGAACGAGACTGATAGAGATATGAATGAGAGATTAGAGAGAGAGGAGAGAGAGACGAGAGAGAGAGAGAGAGAGAGAGAGAGGAGATCTGATTGCTTCCAACGTGATCGTTTCGTCCGACTGCGGGTTCCAACTTCTGCCTGTCTAACATTTCTCTTGCTGATTTGCATATGGTGTGTTACATAGCCTTTTTGAAGTTGCGTTCAGGCTGAGAACTTCGTTATGGTCATCCACCCAAAAGGACTGATTACCTACTCCTCACTTCATGATGGGCTTGTGAGGTGCATATTTCTACTAGATCGGCGCCCTAAGTCGCCTGGGCTCAGAGATAAGTGTTTTCAATCCTTCACCTTCTTAAATTTGAGGTGTGTAAACCCGACTTACGCAGCAGTCTAATTCCTTTCATTACTCTGTTAAATAGAATCAAATCCCGGTTGTGGAGCATATATCTGCCCCAAACGTAATAGACAATGTGCTCGAGGACAAACCTCAATATTGTGCAGCTCTTGCCAACTCTGGTTTCATCTAAAATGCACCAACCTACAAATCTCTAATGCTAATTATCTATTATGGTCCTTGCCACTTATGCTGAAACTCGCACAAACAAACCCATATCCTCCACCCCCATAGCTCTGCCATCAAATTTTGATTAAATATTAATGGAATGAAAAAAAAGAACTTCACTACACCTTAAATAAACACACAGCACATACAAGAATCCAATCCCACACAAAACACACCTCTAAAACTCCTAACAACACAATTTTAAGACAAGACAAAAACCCATTCAAACATAGCCTTATTATACTCATGCACAAAATATTCAATTCCGAAACACTATAAATCACACACATACACACAACACCTCATAAACAATCAATAGAAATAAAAGTTAGTAAAAAAGACATACAACTTTATTTAGTTTTATATCCCCTCACCTACATCTCAACATTGTCAACGGGATTATATTCCAGACCTATCAACCTTAACACAATATAATAACTTGATATTAGCCGAAGACTTCAGCGCACTTCACCCAGCATGTCTTAACACACACACTCACATACTCTCTCTCACACACACACATACCAAGAGATGACACACTTATAAAAAATTTATCTTCACTCAGTATCCTCAAGAACAGAAACCAACCTAAACGAAAACCTCTACAACATAACCAGAACTCAACATCCTCCGATATTTCCTACTGTTCTCCCTAAATTCAAGTTACCACAACATGGCACACTTTCATTTCCATTCTCCTTAGATCTCATCTTAATACTAATCACAATTCAACACAAACACTCTACAGACAAACACGCATCTTTTAAAGTTGATATCAACTAAAGAAAGGAAACTGGCCAATTTACACTGACCACATAGAACTAGACCTAGAATCCTTGACCTAGAATCCTTCCAAATAGCTGACTTCTCCTCTCTCAACAAAACAATACAACACTTTAATAAAATAAATCTAAAAGAGTTCAAAAAATACACCCCACACGGATTCCGGAAACAATACAACCCTAACCTTCACCTGAAAGAGACACCCTAATAAAACCAAGAAACTTCCTCAGGCAAAATAGACAATCGAATAAAAACCAACTAAACCAAATCTCAAACCTCAACAATAAAATAAATAATCTATTCAACCTAACCAAGAATAAGAATTGGCAACAATACACCCAAACCCTAAGACCAACACAACAAAAATATTCCGCACAATTAAAAAAAAATCATATTTCACACACTCAACCCCTCTCCTACCCATGAAACTATCTGTAAATAAAACAGAAACAAAATCCACAGCCCCCCAAAAAACAATGCAATATTATTATTACGTCACACTACTCAAAAATCAGCCATAAGCCCACAATCACCACCAATAGACAAACAATTAAACGACTTAATGTGTTAAAAACCAACCAGAAGTACTAAAGATCATCAAAAACTTTTAAAAAATGACAAGCAGTGGTCCCGGAACAAATATTCAATATTCACCTCAAACATTTAGGAACCAAAGTTATCGAAGACATAGCTCAAATATTCAAAGTTGCATGGCAAACTAATTCTCTCCCACAACTCTGGAAACACGCTCATATGATTATAATACTAAAATTAAAAAAATCACCTAACAACGTAGCCTAGTATAGGCCTTTATCATTGCTATCTATAATGTCCAAAGTATTGGATATATTAATAATAAATAGAATATCTCCCTTCATTCCATTATCAAACTCCCAACATGGACTTGAAGAAAAACACTCCACCGCCACTCTCCTGACCAATCTATCACAACACATCCTTACTGGTTTTTAATCAATCTACTTCCCCTTCTGGCACTCTCCTGATAGCAACACAAATTAACAGGGCATTCGATACAGTCCCCTTCACATTTTAATAGGCAAAGTAATAAAAAAAGATATAACCACCAAAGACAAAAAAATAAATAAAATAATTGCAAATTTTCTATCTATTCGTACAGGTAAAGCATGCAAGGATATCACTCCTCCCATAAATACAAATTATATATCGGGGTCTCCCAGGGAGCCATCCTTTTCACTAACACTCTTTAGCGTTTTTATGCATGATTTATCGTATCCGATATCCCTTTCTATAAAAATTAATAGCTAGGCAGATACACCAATCACAGGTCAAAACTCTTATATAAATAAAGCAAGCAGAGAACTACGTCAATGAATGTACAAAATAAATAGAACACTAGCTAATAACAACAGATTGATTACCTCACGTCAAAAATCCTCAATTGCATTACTTACTCCAGACAAAAGAAAATCAAACATTCACCGTACCAGCTAAAGCTCTCTGAGGCAGGCTTTCCACCACACCTATCCACCACCTACTAACTGAAGCAAAAATTCTTCCTGTAAAAGTCCATCTTGTCATGATAGGCTGTCAATTTTATAGTAAATCACTCTCAAAAGATCATCCTCTGCATTAAACATTACAGTAACCTCTCCACCCAAAAGGAAAAAAAATCGCACAAACTCTATACTATTCTAACATATACACCCCATCAGATAACCCTATTATTAAACACATTCATGTTCAATTAACCCATTGAACGATTTCCGCATATCCAAATAACACCATACTTCAATTACATACACCCGAAATATCCCAAACATAACAAACTTTGGCCCACTAACACTAGTAATGCTGCCCGCTGCCCGCTGCCCGCTGCCCGCTCTGGGTACCACCCTTCCCTTCAAGAATACAAATTCAAAATTCATAATACAACTTCCCTCTACTGTCAAAGAAGTCCCTCCCAGACAAGCGACAGCACAAAACATCTCTTACTAGACTGCTCCTTTAATAGCTCTGGGGCTGTCAGAAGGCCTCTTTCCGCCATAACAGAAATTATTTCACTGGAATCAAAGAATTCCGACTGAAAGTCCAACCAGTGTTCGTCGCCGAAATGACGAAGACTTCAATAAATAGAATTGGATACAGATATAAGAAAGTGTTCAGAGGAACCTAGTGGAGGAGGTAAGAGTTTAACAGTTTAAGTAGACGGATTAAAAGTTAAGAAAAGGTCAAGGATATTGGACTTCAAGTCGATCTGGAATACGGGTATGGAATTGCATCATCTACTCATTGTTATTATGGAAAGATAATTGGAAGCAAGTTCAACGGAACTACTTAAGAACTAGAAGAAAGCTATTGTTGGTGTTAAATATTGAAATTACCTAAAATGATGATTTAAGAAGAAGAAGAAGAAGAAGAAGAAAAGAAGAAGAAGAAGAAGAAGAAGAAGAAGAAGAAGAAGAAGAAGAAGAAGAAGAAGAAGAAGAAGAAGAAGAAGAAGAAGAAGAAGAAGAAGAAGAAGAAGAAAATCTATTTTTGGGTTTAAATAGTCGAAGAATTTAAGATAGTCAGTAGAGTTTGGTGATAAAGAGCAGAACAAATGAATTAGTGTAGATTAACAAGAGTTTTTAGATACAAGGTGGAAAATTTGGAAGCACCTAAATTAGAATTACAAGAAGAAACAACGTCCTTGCGCACACATGCACAACATCCTCCTCTAACTTAAGGCTGAAGATAGAGAGAGTAAGAAGGAAAAGAGTGGGATTTTCTATCAGATCGACCATGCACCCAAGTTTCGGTCAATAACAAGACCTGTGGTCTAAATGAAGAAGAGAGGTGGTGTTCTACAAAGTGAAAATTTAAATAAAAACCTCGAGCGTTTCAGATATAAAGTAGAAAAGAAGGCCATGCACCAAAGCAATCCGGTTGCGAAGTCTTGATGGCACTAACTCCATCACCAGAGGTCGCCAATTTCCAAGTGTTGACGGTGATGAATGGACGACGGGCACTTTTAGAGTGTCGACCCGCCGAGCATCTCCAAGTCAGATTTTTTTACCATTTTATGAGTTATCTAAAAGAATATACTCTAGCGAGAGCTTGAAAGCATGTGGGGGCATATGAAGACGGGGGTAGTAGGGTTAGTGCCCATTAAACAAGTTCACCAGAAACTATAGTGTATTATCGAGAGTACACTCGAGTACTCTCTGCGAAAGTGAAACGCTGAAAGGATGAACCAAAAGAAATGTTCAAGCCCAAGCTGTGTATATCCAATAGAGCACATGTACCGCTTCGGACAAGGTCTACGTCCATCCATACAAAGGCAAACCTAATAAAAATTATTCATACTATGCCAAAATTAGCCAAACAGTCAAACAGAAAAATTTAAATTATTAGTATAATTTGTGTTATTGTATTCATCCCCAACATCCGCATTTTAAAAGTGCGGATGTGGATAAATTTTACATTGCGGATGCGGATGTGATTTGTAGCACTATATATATAAATATGCTTTAAGTGAGCATATATATATAATATATATATATATATATATATATATATATATATATATATATATATATATATATATATATATATATATATATATATATATATATATATATTCAAAGTCGTAATTTCAAACTATCTACATAGAGAAAGATGAAATAAATATTTGTAAACTGCACCCTCCTTCGTATTTACTGTGAAAGCAAAAGATCTAAATATATATCTAGCATATGTTATTGTAATATATATATAAATATATATATATATATATATATATATATATATATATATATATATATATATATATATTTATATTTTTATATATAAAGTATTTTAAATATAATATATATAGAAGAAGTTATATATATATATATATATATATATGGTTGTTATAAAATTATTATGTTATAATATATATGTTATATATATATATATATATATATATATATATATTATTATTAAGTTATATATATATTATATATAGTATATACAAGTTATATATATATATATATGTATATATATATATATATATATATATATATATATATATATATATATATATATATATATATATATATATATATATATATATATATATATATATATATATATATTATATATATATATATATATTGAGATTTTTATAAATTATAGATAAAAATCTTCCTAATAAATTTATAATATTTGAGAATATTATAATTATTTAGTTATTTCAAGTTTCTTAATTCTATAATACTCGTGCTAATAATATTTTTAGAATTTTTTTACATTTTTAATACTAAATTGTTACATTTCCTAAATATAATGATGAAACATTCTTTCGATTTTCTCCCATTCATCAGTTTTAAATTTAATATTACAATATATATATATATATATATATATATATATATATATATAAGATATATGTTATAGTATATATATATATATATATATATATATGAATATATATATATATGTTATATATATATATATATATATATATATATATATATATTAAGCCATAATGTTGTTTAAGGAGAAAAGTATTGAAGAGTGTTGCTCTTAATTTAGTGTCTAAAAATAAAACCGACAACACTCCATATTTTGGAATTGTTGCAATGATTTTAAAATATTATATCAGTATTTTTATCGTCTTTTGATCGGCTTCCAACTTATAATAAAAACTTTAAAAAAATATAATTAATTAAAAGAAAATTTAAAGATAATTCTAAAACTTTTATATTTTGTTCAATCTCTTGTTTTCAAGTTTTATTTAAAAAAAAAAAGTTATCACATTTTCCTTCATTTTGGAAAAAAAAAAGAAATAATAATAAAAAAGGTAAATAAATATAAAAAATATAAATATTTTTTATTATTTTTCAGATATCACGAATCTAAGCCGCTCAATGAGTTTGTATGGATTCTAACAAGCAATGAGGATCACCTTTCTGAAGCATACTATATATATATATATATATATATATATATATATATATAGTATATATATATATATATAGTATATATAGTATATATATATATAAGGTTATATATATAGTTAGTTATATATATTGTTATATATATATATATATATATATATATATATATATTATTTTTGTGCGTAAAGCAAAGCCATTGATCTCGTACCCTTAGGAATCTTTATTATGAATGGTTTTCTTCTTTTTCTCTGTGAAGCATTTTTTCATTTATGAAAGCTTCACTCATTCTTTCTTATGTTTCGTATTTATTGCCAGATTGATTTATATATTATTTGTGTAACAAATTGTATAC